>OVBJ01000350.1:168-61958 GCA_900406535.1 Noccaea bulbosa
AAACGTTTCGGATTCCAGGCCCGTATATCAATGAAGCAACCCGGCGTCGTTTCATCGGAAGACCAATGACGAAGACGATTCTCAGCGAGCCAAGTGTGGTGATGCCAATTCTAAGGGACGAAACGCCTTCACTTTCAACTTCAGCTCGTCACTCTTATCTCTAAGACTAACGAGCTGGGGGCTAACTGTTGGGGTCGGATTCCTCCCCAAGACACCATCATTTGGAGTAGGCAAATGATGGAAGAAGGCCGGGCCGGGCCAAACCAAACCAGGCCGAACCGACGATTTATCTTGGATAAGCCAAACCGGCTTNTACGACTGAAGATTAGCCTTAATCGAAGGGGGCGCGAGCAGGAAAGGAAAGTGGTGCGAGCAGAAAAGGAAAGTTTACATTTCGTACAAAAGTCGGTTGTAAAAGTCGGTTCCTGTTCTCTTATAAATAGGAGCCGATGGTCATTATTTGCAGATTCATTCAAAAAAAAGGAGAAGGCACAAGCCACAAACTTTGTAGCTCTCAAAATAGCTAATAAGAAAACCATCATTTGGATCGAACTGTCTTTTACTCATTAAATTCACGGCTTGAAAACGAACCAAAAACCATTGTGCAAATTCGGCTCGCACATGCTACAGCATTTTGTCATAAAAAAATCAAGCCTTCCTTGCAAAGTGGAAACAACTGTTACAAATGCTAAGGTTCCTTGATAATATCTTTAGTGTCTTAATACGGTCGTTAGACTATTAATTTACCATGAAGATAGATATCATAACTCCTTATTTATCTTATATCTCTTTTCAGGTGGTTCTTCCAAAGATAAACGATCAATCTCTTATCCGTTTTGGGGCCACATGCCAAGGCGCTTCCAAACTACACATCAAACGCCTAAAGAGTGATGGACGGAATCATTCCCTTACCCATAAAGTGGGAGACACGCACAGCCAGATTATGAATATTCTCAACAGTTACTTTACTGCGGCTTCTTCTGATGATGAATATGGGCTGTCATTGCTACATGGGTAATAGAGAACCTCGACAATGCACGAAGACAAACTTTCCTTGGTACAATCAAGGTTTGTGTGCTTTAATCCCCTTTAGCTTGTGTATATATATCCTTTTTGTAACAATTAACTTACTTCATTCCTGTTTTTGTAGGCTGCTCAAGAGTTAAAGATGGAGCGCCTCATTCTCAAGGCAGCGGAGCTCATGGCAGAGTCCATCAAAAGCAAAACAGTTGGCCAAATTCGAAAAATATGTGGTTTCTTGGATGAACAACAGGTAGATAAACCAGGCTTGGTTTATGACGGAAGCACTTATGATGATGGTCCTGCGGATCTCCTTGAGAAGATCAAAGAAACCAGAAGTCTCCTGGAGCTGATGATCCCGATGCTGGACGACAATAGTTATATGTGGTTTGCTGCCACGTACAAAGAGTGCACTACAATAAATAAGGTGTGTAGTGTTATTTATTTTATTAGTTTATATCATTTATTGATAGATATTAATGAATTTGCATCACTTATATAAATGATTCTGGAAGTGGTGACGCTAACATTTTATGATGCTAAAACAAGTGATGCTACTAGTTTCATCATTTTTGCAAGTGATGTTAATATATAGTATCATTTATAACAAATGAAATAAACATTTGTATCAATTAATATAAATGAAGTAAATAATTGCATCAGTTAATATAAATGATATTACTATTTGTCTTGGTTATAAAAATTAATATCATATATATATATTTAATTATATCATATATTTTAGTTGATAATACTATTATATCAATTATAAATAAGAGACATTTAAAATTATGTAAATTTTAAATTATGTATTATTTTCCAATACTAAATTCTAAATTATTAATATTTTTGTAACTATTATTCTAAATAATATACATATTGATGACTTAACTTATATAAAAAATTTAAATTATTTTTGGGTGAAGTTAATATATCGATGAGCAAACTACTATCATTCATCTTTGTTTAGCGATGTGGGACAAATAGTTGTTTACTCAAAATGTTGTGTGCATCACTTTTTATAATTGAAGTAAATATTAACATCATTTATTATTGATACTAATAAAATTGAGAAAATATTTCAGTTATGTAAATAATGTAAACATATATATATATGTGTTTTTTTTTAAAACTGATGTAAGTCAATATTCAATTGTATAATTTTTATTTTAATTGGTGTTAATCAAGTTAATATTCATATCAATTATTTAAGTGATGTTAAATCATAAATTTAATGTCAATTTTTAATAAATAATTTTAATTAGAATCACTTAATTTTTTTTTGTAGTGGTGTGCCATACTCGTTAATGACGTTCAAGCAAGTAAATACTTCCAGCCGGGGGACCAGGAATTGACATGGAAGGTACATCTCTTGTGCTCCAATGGAAAACAGTACGAGGCCACTAAGGCCGTGATCGCTTTGAGTGGTTTGATTAAAAACAAGCAGTTAGAGAACCCTAGTGAAGGCACTTTGAGGATCAGCCTCAAATCTACAACATATGAAGTCCTCCAAAGGATCACCACGTCTTGTGAGAAACACGCCACCGCCAATCTCTCTCACGCCACACTGAAGAATTGGGATGAGAATTTCCTCAAGAAAGATGATGCCACTACACTATTTGATCTAGCCGAGGTAATCACTTCCACATGATCCCATTTGTTTTTTTTTTTTTTTCTTTCTTTCTTTCAAAAGGGTATTGAATATTGATTGTTGAACGGGTGCTACGACGATGAAAGTCGGCAATCTTGTTGACTTGGTTGGCACACTCTCTTGCCTCCAAGATCAACAACAACAAGACAGTCCTCTTGATATTATTAGTGTTTCATAATTCCCAATGGCATCATGTCATTAATAACCTCTATCAACAAAACCTTCGATCACAACCCATAACCATTAGAAACAAACCTTCCCGGATCGGATGTAGATAAAAAACAATGGCCTAAACTGCTTAAAAGGTCTTAAAGAGATTGGATGCCGATAAGACTGAAGCTCGAACAGAGCTTTGATGGTGTCAAGAACATTAATCCAATGATTCTGAAATCAATCAGTGATATGATGAATTTGCTTATGTGAAGACACGAATGAGAAATTTTAGCAGATAAAAAAAAAAAAGATATACCTACGTTGTGAGGACCGATGATAGTGCCAGTCCAAGAGCGCATATAGATGTCATCTCCATCATCCATTCCATAGCTCATTGTTCCATCTCCAATACCTTTCTCCCCACGTTCGAGCTCTTCGAGCAACCGGAAATTCCTCGGAACTGTATAAGAAACTATTCAAACCACTAAATCTCAGTAGTGGAAACATGCAATCACGTTTTCCCCTGTTAGATTCTGCAAAAGTGGATTAAACAGCAGAATTGAACAAACAAGCACTATGTCTCATCAGAGCAAAGAAGAACAATGAGCTCTAGCTATGGTGAAGACTTCCTGGAAGCGATCGATAGCAAAGATTATAATACTATAATCTATAATCCAGTAATAGAATGAAGAATCGAATTTTCACCATTATGTTGGAATGTTCTACGGAAAAAAAAAAAAAAAAAAAAAAAAAATANAAAGAAAGTTTATAGAAACCATATACTCATGAATCCTCCCTAAACTAACATAGAAATGTTGGCATGTTAGTAATGTTGATGCCATTTTCCAAAAGTTCGAGTTTTAGTCGAAAATTCCGAGGCTTCTTCAACAATGTTCAAGCTTGTATTTTTTTCAGTTTTGGTTCTCATGTTATCTACGAGGATTCAAGCTACATACTCAGAGCTATTTATACAGAGGAATCAAAGAAAAAAAGAGTTAAGGGTGAAAATGAAAAAACCTTGAAGCCGGTCAGATCAGGGACTAGATAGTTTGGCAATTTATCTGGCTGCACAATTTATCTTTCACAAAGTTAAGAGAAAGATAACAAATGAAAAGTCCAGAGACAAATGATCAAATTATCAAACAGCAGTGATAATTAACACTATCAGATTCAGAATCCATCAGGTTCTGTATCAGATTCAGAATTAATATTGAGTCTTGGATATTACATATTTAGATTAAAAAAAAAAAACTTAATTATTAATTTAGATATTTTCTGATTGGATATTGGATTAGTTAACAATATCCAATCATAAAATATCTAAATTAATAATTAAGTTCTTTTTTTTTTTTTCGCTGACAAAAATCAGATAAAAAGCTTTCATTCTCCGTTTTAAAGGAATTATAATCTTCTTTATATAATCCGTCGAGTAACAAGCGAAGCCTAAGAAGAAGAGATAGGGGGTGCCAAGTCTTGTAAGTGACAAAAGAAGAAATATGACAAAGATTGCATTGGAAGAAATGGAGGCCGGAGGAGTGGTGATAGCAAATAAGGATGAGAGTAGGCGGCGTAAAAGGTTTTGGACAATAACATTGCGTTTGTCCACAGCGGTTATGGCGATATCTCTGCTCACATTTTGCCTGACTGGAAAAGCCAAAGACCCAACAGCATATGCAGTAACATCCATTGGGAGGTATCTTATAATCCAATATGCAGTTTTCGGAGCCACGACGAAGTGGTGGAGCGGATGTGATCATCCCTCTGAAGTCTCACATCGAGAGATTGGTCCGGCTGATATAGCGGTGTTGGAGCAGGCATTTGTCGTGTTTATCTGCACTGTAACGCTCTGGTCGGGGAAGATTGTGGAGGTTTTCTTCTACGCCATGTCGTCCATCATTGGCCTTGTTGCATTTCTCCAACTTTTATCTCCGACGATTGACCAAGATGATGCTGCTGATTTTGACATGAACCATTTGTGGTTTACCATTGGCTTAGGGACAGTTACGGGATTAGTCTGTCTAATCCCCAATCTGTTCTTCTTTCTTGGCTGGTCCTCTATATTTATCTTGACCTACGTTTTTATTGTCCGATATAATTTCCCTCACAAGACCCTTGTCGAAGCGTTTGCCTTTGTGTTAGAGGTTTTAGATATGAATCACCAGCTAGGGCGCTTCTGAATCTTTAACAGAGATCGATATGTTAATCTTTTCCTTTTCTTCTTCTTTTTTCTTTGTCACATCGATATGTTTTGGCTGTAACTGATATCAAATTTATGGTTCATTTTCTTTCCCACCGTATATCAAAAAGATTCTGTAGAAAATCGGTTAATATAATCGACCAAAAATAACTGGATATCTACTATCATTTTCTTTCATTTTTGGTCGATTATATTAACTGATTTTCTACAGAATCTTTTTGATATCTTTACTTATTCAAAATGGAAATATACAAAATGATATTCTCGTAATGTTTTTATTAACTATCTAAATTAATTAACAGTTTAACAAGAAAAATCTTGGGGAAATTTCAGAAATACACCCCTTTTTAAATCTTCCTCTAATCTTTCCAATCGACACCTTTTTTTTTTAGGAAAAATAATAATTCTCGATAGCATGCAAAATTTATGAATTGTGATGACTTGTGTTTCAAGTGAAGTCACCAATTATACTACTAATTCCTCACAGGTCATTTTATTCAACGAAGGACTTGTCACTCAAGTAAGTTCAAGAAGAAAAGAACCAATTATTTATCATGTTTCAACTGACGTCAACTGTTTTTTCATCATGTAGTAATGTTTCTGCCAATTATTTACATGTCTCAACTAAGAACTGATGATATGACTCAAATCAAAACTTCGACCTCTTGTCTCAACTGTTTTACCATCACCAATTGCACCACTAATCACCTTACACTGGCTTGCATTATATTCTAAATCGAATCTTTGCTGCAGACCATTCGGTAGTGAATGCAGATTAAATAGGCCGGCCAAGAAAAAGTTTGGGCCCTGTGATCAAAAGGATTTTGTAGTTATTTTTTAAAAGTTGGGATAGTTTTGTAATGTTTTGGAAATTTTGGGCCCTGTGGTCAAAAGGATTTTGTAGTTATTTTCTTTGTCTTTGAGTTTCTCCTGATCAGTTTTGGACTTGGGTTTGGATTATATAGTGAAATAGAGATCTGAAAATATATCGTTTCCTCAGAGAAAACCGCCCATAATGAAGTCGTAGTTTTGTGAGAAAAGACCCTTTGTGTGTGAAGAGAGATGACTATAGCAAGTAACACTCATTAGTATGCAAAAATTATGAATTACGATGACTTGTGTTTCAAGTGAAGCCACCAGTTTTCTTACAGTTTGTGTAATTACTCGCAGGTCACTTTATTCACTGAATGACTTGACTTGTCACTGAAGTAAATTCAAGACCAAGAACAAACTTTTGTTGCATTTACTATATAATGTTTGATGTTTCTGCCAATTATTTACATTTCTCGACTAATTAAGAACATGAGAATAAAACTCAAATCAAGACCCTAAAAACTTCTATCTCTTGTTCAATTTCTCATCAAACCCCCTAATCAAATCCCTAAAAACCTTACAATTCTCTTGAAGAAACCTAATCAATCCTTGGAAACTCCTCTTTCCATCAATCTTAATCCTCGAAAGCAGCAATAGAGATCCTCTTACTCAACTGTTTCCTCAACACAAACCTTTTGGAGTCAATGGCTAAGCAAACCTGTTGAGTCGTGTAGTGCCTAAACGTCCAAATCGTGACGATATCGCAAAACTCCCTGAGCTCGTAATCTCCGACGAACTTCCTCCACCCCGTCGTCAAGCCAAACGAATGCTCACCAAACCTCATCTTCATCTCATGAACCTTCCCGTCTGGTCCATACACGAAACCTTAATCCCATCTTTAGCACTCCGAATCTTGGACTCTTCAAGAAGAGGCAGAAACTTCTTCGTCACTTGAGATTTCGCTAACGTCAGCCTACTAATCTCTTCTTCCACGCTTACGTCACTCTCCTTCAGTTGCTTTCGAATCGGTCTGCTGCATTGCTCGACCAGGCCGCCGTAGATGATCTTGTCCGGTGGAGTCGCCGGCATTTCCCATCGGCACAGTAAGCTCAACGTTTGTTCGGAATCGTCTTCGTCTTGGTTTTTCGGTTCCTCTTTTATTTCATAGCTCTCAGTCCGTTTTCTCCTGACTACAGAGGCCAAGATTCTGTCTAGGTCGACTTCTTCTTTAGCCTGATGATCAACATCATCTTGATCCTCGTCGGCTTCTTTGTTCTCGAGGTCGGTTTCATCGCTCGAAGCTTCTTCTTCTTCTTCCTGATCATCGTCATCTTCGTTTGTCTCTGTCTCCGGTTCCACGTTTCTTTGATTCTCATCTTGGGTTATGTCTCGGATAAACGCCATGTGGCTTATCGCGAACGAAGCAGTAACGATTTCGTCCTGTTCTTCTCTTTCTTTGTCCAAGTTTCGCTCGTGATCGTGTTCTTGGTGTTGATTAGCGTCTTCGTCTTCGTCTTCATCTTCCGGCTGTTTGTTAAGGTCGATTTCTTTCTTCGGGTGTGCTTCTTCGTCCATTTCGACTTCTTCGTTCAGGTCGGCTTCGTCTTCGTCTTCGTCTTCCGGTTCTTTGTTAAGGTCGATTTCTATCTTCGGGTGTGCTTCTTCTGCTTCGTCTGAATCTAAACTTCTTGCTCGCTTCTTTGAAAACGCCATGATCTCTGTTTCTTTCTTTTCCGGGAAAGTTAATATCGTTATTAGAGACGATAAGAGTTTGTTGGGATTTGCGATCGAGTGAAATGGAATGTGATCAATATGCAAACTCACTTCCATTATTTATAGACTTTGTTTTGCCCTCTCTTTTAATTTTTTTTTTTCTTTTCTTCTAAATGCGTTATTATATTCCATTATTATTTATTTTAAACAGATTTTTCGAGAATTTCCGATAGGAAAACCCTAACAATCCACTACTAAGAATCTAAGATCAGATGTGACAAAAAAAAATCCACTACTAAGAATTCCTAATAGACTCAAATCAAAAACCTAAAAGCCCATATCTTCTTCTAAAATCTCATAAATACCCGATATATAATAAACTCCTCAATAATCTTTTACCCAATTTTTGGTTAAGAAGAAAAACAAGAATTTGGGTAGAAGATTAATTATGGGTTATCTTGAACCCTAACCAATCCTGGAAATGGCCCAATCTATCTCAAACTACCTAATCTGAACCCTAGACCTTGAAGGCAATCTTCGAGATCCTCCTACTCAACTGCCTCTTTACAGGAAGCCTAGTAGAGTCAATAGCGAAACAAATCTTACGAGTCTCAATGTGCCTAAACATCGAAATCGTGAGAAAATCGCAATGCATCTTGAGCCCATATGTTGCCACGAACTTGTTCCATCCACACGTCAACACAGGGGTCTTCTTATTCCACAACTTGAACATCATTTCATGAACCTTCCCGTCTGGTCCGTAAACCATAACCTCAAGCCCGTTTGTCCCACGTGGAATCTCTGATTCTTTAAGAAGGGGAAGCATCATCTTCTCCACTTGAAGCTTCCCTAACATAAGCCTGTTCTGATCTTCCTTCACGTCGCTCTCCGTCAATTGCTTCCGTATCGGTTTGCTGCATCGTCCCATCGCAGCGTCGACGATCTCTTGAGGTTGAATCTGCGTTTTGTTGATCCATCGGAGGAGTAATTTTAATGTTTCTTCGGAGTTGTCTTCCTCCACGACTTTCCTCCTCTTAGGCGCCGGCAGAGTTTGACTAATAGCATCAGCTTGGGATATGTCGCGGATAAACATCATGTGGCTTATCGCGAAAGCAGCTCTGACGATATCGTCTTGCTCTTCTCTTTCTTTTTCTTCTTGTGGTGTTAATCTTCTTGTAATTGTTCTCTTCCTCGAAATCGCCATTTTCTGTCTCCCGGGAAGCTGCCGTGAAATGCAAGACTTATCTAGGGTTTTCTCTTTCCATTTCTCTTGAGTCAAAGTATACTGAATACTAAATAGCAAATCATTTCCTTTTCTTTTGTCGGCAAATGAATGACCAACTCTCCAAGCTATTGCTTTGATTCTGAAAGGTCGGTCAATGGCTTTTTAGGCCCAAATTTCATTTGGTTTAAAAGATGTGAGGCCCAAATATTCATGGATTCTCATTCTCTATTATAATTTTTATCATTTTATAAAATTGATGTGATAATTACGAAATCAAGTAGGGCGTAAAGGAGAAGTAGAAGAATCTATGGGCAAAACGTCGGTGGGTCAAAGCTGAAATCAAGGGGCTGCCTAACTCTTCAATTACTTCATGAGGTTTCCACAATTTCTCTTGTTGTCACTTTTTTCGCTTCTGTTTTTAATCATAACTTTCTTATATTGTCATTGGTGGCGTGTACATGTCAAAATAGAATATGCTTTAAAGTTTGAACGTTTGACCCCCCAGCTTAAGTTCTAGTATAATTTTTATTGGCAAGGAAATATCTTAAGTAGTCTTTGTTCATAAATCAAATAATGAATACATTTTATTATGCTGTGCCGTCAACGCGTAGGCTGATTTGAATCTCTCCACAAATAGAAAACTGAATTGGATCATTGGTCTTGAATCTTTGATCATAGATATAGCAACAACAGAAGAAAGTCAAAGAGTGTATTGGGTCTACATTGGGTTCCTAGAGACTCTCAACTCTTAATGGTTGATAAAACTCCTAATATATATCTTTTTGTAATTCATCAACCATGTTTATTTGTAAATTATCAATCATGTTTATTAATATGTCAAGTACTATCACTCTTATCGTTCAAAAAAAAAAAAAGTACTATCACTCTATTGCAATAGTTTAAAGTACAAATATATAATGTTCTAAAAAGCTTACGTAACATAGCAGAATTACATATTGATTATAAGATACAGTACAATGAGATATGAATTTCATATGTGATATTTAAAATATTTTGATTGATTTACAGATAAAAGAGTTTTATTTTATTGCTATAATGGCTATTACTTCAACGGCCTCGCTTCTATATCTCTATAATCAAAGCATGGAGCTTTGGATTGAAAAGGCTACCAAATATCGTAGGACGACCAACCAAAAAATTGTATTATTGAGGCATGAGAGGAATACTTTAAAAGCCACCACCTATTCACTTCAAGTGATTTTGCTTCTTAAATGTTACTCACTCTGTTTCATATTATTTGTCATTCTGTCAAAATGTATCAGGACAATATCTGGATGTATCAAGCTCAAAACACATCCAGATACATTGCAAATAAAAAATGCCAGAATGACAACTAATATGAAACGGAGGGAGTAATATTTTAGAGAATTGTATTTTTTTTTGTTTAATTTGTGTTTCGTAATTCCTAATACATATGAACTGCTTAGATTTATTGCAGATTTGGGATTCTAGTTTGGTTACTATAACGTGTGTACAATGTACTACAGATGGGCATGAAAATATTATTTTTTCCTGTCATGGTCAAAGTTTTGGAGGTTTCTGATGATTGCAAGGAGGCGGTAGATTTAGTTCCTTTGAAGGCAGCCAATTGGTGGGATTTATGTATTTGATTCCATCTAGTAGTGTTTTTGTGCCAAAATAGTTGTTTTTCTTTCAGTTTTTGGTTACCCAAAATGGCGTTTTAATGTCTAAATTAGTTAAAAGTTATGAAGTACTAGTTGATAGAAAGAAAATAAGTTTTTAACAAAAAAAGAAAAAGAAAATAAGTTCAGTCAGTTTCTACCTAGTCTATTTGTTTTATAGCTTATGCAACTTTCCAGCAAATACTATTTATTTATGTGTTGTAATTTAAACGTGTTATGATACAAGAGGTCCAAAATTCAACTGACGTAACAAGATTTATAAACATACATAGACACAAAGTAAGCTTCTAGAAGTTAACTAATGAAAAAAGGCTTTTAAACATACATTCATACAAAGATCTAAAACCAGAATTAAACACCTTGATAGTTTAAGTAGACAAATCATTTTCTTCTAAACTCTTGATAGGCACCATTATATTTATAAAATCCAAAGTATTAAGAAAAAGAAAAGAAGAAAAAAAAAGAGGCAAAGGTAACATGTCCTATCACGTGGGGAAGAACCGAAGAAGGTAAACCAAAAATATTCGCATCTACTGAAAGTTGTAAGGGTGGAGACAAGCAAACAATTATTGGAAGAAAAAAAAAATTAGGAAATGTGATTCATGTGATGGATCAAAATACAGGTATATTCTCACTAGCTCTTTAGTGTTCACAGCCTCTGCCACGCAGCTTCGCTCTTATCCAAAAGATTGGCCCGCATTATAGAGACATTACACAATACGATTATACGAATGTTTTTCTAAATTAGGGCTGCAATCGAAATAGAATCTGCATATTCTTAAAAATCTAGGATACAATCATTGTGTAAACTTCTTGTAAAATTAGTCCACTCAACTTAGTTTACCAAAGAATTGGCTTATGTGTATCGATAAATCTAAAATGTTTTCACTTGGTGTCGGGAAAAAGATAAGTGTTATGCCATGTTCGACCGGTTCTTCTTCATTGTGTGAATGTCAAAATCTTGTTTTTCTCTGAAAGTTTTACTTCCTTATTCTGTAAATCTATATATATTATTGTTAAACACTGTTGATATACTATGACGACACAATATAGTAATATAGGGACATTTTAGTTGATAAAGTAATGCTTTACCCCACAAAGACATCTACATAGAAAAGTTAGTTTGTGGAAATAAAAACAAACTAACAAAATAATATCTTCAATTCCACAAATTAAACATAACTTAAATAATTATGTACACTTGAAGAACATTAATTATGATATAACTATCGCTATCAGTAGCCAAAATGTGAATTTTGTAGATCTGGTTGTTGGTATCAATATGCAAGAACATCTCTTTTTCTTTTAGAATTAAACAAAATGAAGGCTCTTCACAGAATTAAAGACCCTCTGATGAGAGATTACGCCACGGTGGACCTTTACTTCCGAACCAAAAAAAGTCAAAATTTATCATGTTACAATGTTAATAAAAAATCATTATTTTACAACATGGTCATTATTATTATTATTATTTTGGTAAATACGCAACTCTTTTCTCGTTATCTCCACGGTGTTATGTATATATAAGAAAAGGGTGTCCCTTTGATAAAACTTGCCTTTGATTTGCCACAGCTCAGCCTGACCGCAACTCTCAGGCTGTTCTCTCTCTCTCTCTCTTTCATCAACGAAGCAAAGGGCTTTAACCCCGATTCCAAGCTCAGATCTTTCGATCCGCTGAGATCTCTTCCAAGGTAATGCCTGCAATTTCTTAATGTTCTGCATGTTCCCTTGAGTTTTTTCCACCGCTTGTGATTTGAAATTCTGTCGGGTTTCTGGGTTTTTGATATACAATTTCTGCGGATCAGATTCTAAGGATGTGGATTTGATTGCTTGATGTTCAGCGATTGTGATTAATCTCGAAAATGATGAACCTTTGGTTTCCTGAAATATTTTTTTTTTTTTGTTGTCCGATCTGGGTTTAAGCTGAGATTTTGATTATGGCAGTGACGTGACGCAAACATTTTACATCGGATTTGATTGAGCTAAGTTTGTCTGACAAGCTGCTGAATTTTGGCAAATGTGATCGTTTTATCTGATTTATTAGTGTATTTTGTCGTATCGTTTTGATCTATTATTGTGTTGTGGATCTGAAATCATTGGCCTTTCTCTCTAATTGATGCATTTCTTGCTGTTTTGTATCCATCCCATCGACCTTCATTAGATCTAAAATGCACGTTTAATCTGTCGGTGCTCTGTTTCACACCATTCATTCACATTTCTTGTCTTTAGCCAAATCCTCTTCGTTATGGATTCCACGTTGTGATGTAGACTTGTTAAGATCTGATGTTGGCCTTTACAGGAGAAAGAAAGAGTTTAGTACAATCAAAATGAAGGCACTCATTCTTGTTGGAGGGTTCGGGACTCGGTTGAGGCCACTGACTCTCAGTTTCCCAAAGCCGCTTGTTGATTTTGCTAACAAACCCATGATCCTTCATCAGGTACTCTAATGATACTATTTGATATATATTATGAACTTCAGTGATTGCTCTCACGGCCTATGTTTTTTTAAACTGAGGCATGTGTTCTTGTAGATTGAGGCGCTTAAGGCAGTTGGAGTTGATGAAGTGGTTTTGGCTATCAATTATCAGCCAGAGGTGAAATAAATACTATCTCCTAGACGTTTTCTTGGCAGCTATTTTTTGTAGTTACGTGTTTGTATTTACCGTTTATAGTTTGTGTCGGCAGGTGATGCTGAACTTCTTGAAGGACTTTGAGGCAAAGCTCGAAATCAAGATCACTTGCTCGCAAGAGACTGAGCCTATGGGTACAGCTGGTCCTCTGGCTCTAGCGAGAGACAAACTGATCGACGGATCTGGAAAGCCTTTCTTTGTTCTTAACAGTGATGTGATCAGTGAGTACCCACTCAGAGAAATGATTGAGTTTCATAACGCTCACGGTGGGGAAGCCTCCATTATGGTGACAAAGGTGAGAGATTATCGAACCTAACAATCTCCAATATTACAGGATATTATGTTTGTTTGTTCATTCTAATGTGGACCTGTGTGTATTGGTTATAGGTTGATGAGCCGTCGAAGTACGGAGTTGTGGTTATGGAAGAATCTACAGGGAAAGTGGAGAAGTTTGTGGAAAAGCCAAAGCTCTATGTAGGCAACAAGATCAACGCTGGGATTTATCTTCTGAACCCATCTGTTCTTGACAAGATTGAGCTAAGACCGACTTCGATCGAGAAAGAGACCTTCCCTAAGATTGCAGCAGCGCAAGGTCTCTATGCGATGGTGCTACCGGGTTTTTGGATGGACATCGGGCAACCCCGTGACTACATAACGGGTCTGAGACTCTACTTAGACTCTCTGAGAAAGAAATCTCCTGCTAAGTTAACCACTGGTTCACACATTGTTGGGAATGTTCTTGTGGATGAAACCGCTAAGATTGGGGAAGGGTGTTTGATTGGGCCTGATGTAGCCATTGGTCCAGGCTGCGTTGTTGAGTCAGGGGTTAGGCTCTCGCGGTGCACGGTCATGCGTGGAGCACGCATCAAGAAGCACGCGTGTATCTCGAGCAGTATCATCGGGTGGCACTCGACGGTTGGGCAGTGGGCTCGGATCGAGAACATGACGATCCTTGGGGAAGATGTTCATGTGAGCGATGAGATCTATAGCAATGGAGGTGTTGTTTTGCCACACAAGGAGATCAAATCCAACATCTTGAAGCCAGAGATAGTGATGTGATTGTTATGTGGAGTGTGATCAGGACCAAACTTGTTAAACTTTTGTTTGGTGTCTTTTTCTTTCTCAACTTTGTCCTTTCTTTATTCTTCTTGGCTTGAATAAGCATAAAAAAATTGCTGTATATCTTGTTAGGGGGTTAAGTCATTTTGGTGTTTTTGTAACTTATCAAAACAATTCTCCTTAAGTATTTGAAGATCCTTCTGAATATTCCTCTTTGCTATGAGTTCTCTTATGAATGGATTTGTGAACATTAAAATTTAAAAGCGTACCTTTTGGTTTTGATTTGGTTCGAGTATTGAATTATCTTGAACCGGATTATCACGGAGCTCAAAATAAAAGCCCTAACCAAAAAAAGCTAAAACCTTTAAACCCCTTGAAACAAAAAATAAACTTCATTTTTCTCCACAGAACCTAAAAGAAGAGAGAATCCATCACTGCACATTTGCTTTATACAGCCATGGGTTTCGCTTTGTGCGTCCGTAGGTCAGCGTTTAGGTTTGCTTCTGTGTGTGGTGGTGGGGTGGGTCGAGTCCGGTCTATCTCCGCCGTTGTCAACCGTCCTTCTCTTGCTCGCGACCCATCTCCTCCGCTACGTCCTTCCGTCTCTCGTGAGTTTCTTTACTCGACCGCAATTGATCGGATGAGCTCCGAGCAAAGCCTTCTCCGAGTGATTGAGTCTGAGATCAAATCTGCTCGGGAAACCGGTGATCGCGATTTGGTAATTTTAAGCAATTTAGCTCGTTTTCAATCCTGAGAACACAGAAAACTGGTCTGTAACAAAAACCATTGCTTTGCTTCGTTGATTTCGAAAATGAGTATTGAAATTTTTACTGATTATATAGTTCTCACTAGTTCCAGTTTCTTGGTGTGTGTGTGGGGCTGTGAGCGTATGCAGTGGCTTGTCTAATCACTCTTTACAATGCATTTCCTTTAGTAGCTTGTTGAAAAGTTGTCTCCTTTATCAAATCTAATCATATGCTATTGATCTCACTGAATTGCTTTCCAGAGCTGTGAATAAACCATTCTTAGATCTTTGTAAGCAAGTAAGAAATTGGGCCTTACTGATTGATCTGTGTAACTACACACTGAACAAGGCACGATGAAAGTTTAATCTTCTCCCTAATCCTGTTTGCATTTGACTCTGAGCCTGTACATTGTAAACACAGCTAAGTTGCTGATGATTTTCTTACATTTAGAAGATATATTTGTCTCTGTTCCTTACATTGTATTGGGGTCTGGTTTGGGAGCAGGAAGAAGAGTCGGCTCCAGGAAGCTTCCCTTTTAAAATTGAAGACAATCCTGGACGCCAGAGTGTAACCTTGACTAGAGACTACAAGGGGGAACATATTGAGGTTGTAGTAAGCATGCCTAGTCTCGACGCGGATGCGGAGGATGACGAGGATGGCGATGATGATGATGGTCCTAGTAATGGATCAAGTATCCCACTGGTTGTGACTGTTACCAAGAAAAGTGGACTCAGCCTTGAGTTTAGCTGCATGGCCTTTCCTGACGAGATTGCCATTGATGCTTTATCTGTGAGCCAACCGGGGAGTTCTTTGGAGGATCAGTTGGCGAATGAAGGGCCTGATTTCGAGTAAGCTTTGTAAATGAATCAAAAACTCTATAGACGTTAGCAGAAAGGTTCTAATGTTCCTTTGTGTTTTAATCCCCTTTTTTTGCAGAGACTTGGATGAGAATCTGAAGAAGACATTCTACAAGTATCTGGAGATCAGAGGAGTGAAAGCAAGCACAACGAATTTCTTGCACGAGTACATGATGAGGAAAGTGAAGCGTGAGTACTTGCTGTGGCTGAAGAATGTTAAGAAGTTTATGGAAGAATGAATGGTAAGTTTGATTCCAAGTGGTACCTAAGAAAGACAGATAATGTTAGAAGTAAGATTGAGAAGTCTCTTTTGTTTTCGTTGTTTGCACAATCTTTGAGAACGTATGGTAATGACTTTATTCATATGCCTCTTTGTATTAACTTTTGATTTCCAACATCATAAAACCAAAAGCTGCAGATACAAGTAAAAAACAAATATGAAATATTGGAAGGAGAATGATAGATAAATCAGAAAGGTGTAGCTTACAAGGAGGTTTTTTTCTTTAGACAAGAAGAGAAGCTAATAAAAAGTACTTCATCTTACTTACGAGCAAGACCAAGTGATAAATGGAACTTATTTTTGGTGCAGATCCCTAAACACTAGATTTAAACCACTACATAAGAGAGGGTTTCAATAAGAATAACTAGTAATAATAGTAATAGGATATGATATTAGCAGGGAGGAAACAAAAAGCTAATCCTCTCCTCTGTGTCTCTCTCCTCAAGTCTCACACAAACACACACACACAGTCTTTCTTCTTCTAAGATTCGATGGCAATGTCCTGATGGGTGTAAACAATTCCATTGTCTCCATCCACAACTTGTCCATTTCCTCTCATTATCCTGCAACCACCACCATTCAATTACTTTAAAACCATTTCACCATGAAAAATTAAAGATAAAGCTATGAAACAAAAAATTGCACCATCTTGTTGTAAGTAATCCTTCAACTCCGACTGGACCACGGGCATGGATCCTGCCTGTGCTTATTCCCACCTATTAACATACCAAACCAAAATCTCACTTCATCACTCACTCTTCCTCTTTTTTTTTCTTTCTACGTTTGACATATTTGTATGTCTCTCACTTACCTCAGCACCAAGTCCAAATCGAAACCCATCCGAGAATCTTGTGCTTGCGTTGTGGAAAACAGCAGCGCTGTTCAAGGACACACATCTTACAGTCAGTTACCAACATCATCCAAGACGAAAGTATACAGAAATGGTCACGATCCTATATTTTACCTGTCTACTTGGCGAAGGAATAGCTCTGCAACTTCGGGATCCTCTGTCACGATGCAGTCTGTGTGTGCACTGCTCACAACAACATACAACAGAAGATAAAGAGTGAGCATTTCCAGTATATAAGCAAACAATTAAAAGAGTCGAATGTCTGTTATGTCAAGTTTTCACCTCCCATGTCGGTGAATGTGGTCTATAGCACCATAAACGTCTTCCACAACTTCAACGGTGCAAGACTTGGAACAATACTCATGATTGAATGATCGTGCTTCTGGTATGTTTAGTATTGCACTTGCCCTTGGTCCACCATACAAAGTGACACCTGCAGTTTAAATATACCGTATGAGTTGCGCTGTTCTTAACAAGTCTTCAAGATTATGATACACCGACAAATACATGGCCCATTTATGACATACCATTGGTCTGCAGCGCAAAAACAAGCTCATTGAGCACACTACTCTGCTCTAGATCCTTATGCACAAGAAGGGTTTCCTGAAAATACCAAGGGAAAGAGAAGATGGAAACTAAAAACCCCAATGCATTACTGAAATCTAGAGCGAAGGTAAAATTTATCTTACCATCGCATTACAGGCTGCTGGATAATCCAACTTTGCATCAGAAACTATGCGCTTTGCCATATCCAGATTACAAGACTTGTCGACATATACATGGCAGATTCCATCTGGAAGCACACAATTAAGTCATCACCACTCTCTAGCACAGTCAAAC
Source organism: Noccaea bulbosa (assembly GCA_900406535.1). Classification (NCBI taxonomy): domain Eukaryota; kingdom Viridiplantae; phylum Streptophyta; class Magnoliopsida; order Brassicales; family Brassicaceae; genus Noccaea; species Noccaea bulbosa. The sequence continues at coordinate 17,867 of OVBJ01000350.1, forward strand.
TAAAGAATTCTATGGATAAAACAAACTTGAAACCTTACCAGCGTGACCTAGCACAGGGATTTTTGTTGTATTTTTTATCTGGGAAACGAGCTTGTTGCTGCCTCTTGGGATCACAAGATCAATAACGTCATCAAGCTGTAGCACAAATGCAAATAAATGGTGGGTTCCAGTTTAACAAAAGATACAAAGTCTTGTTGCAGCTCCCAGTTTGTAAATTTGTTTACCTTGAGCAAATCAGGAATCTCTTCTCTTGAGGTCACAAGTCCAATGAGTTTACCTCCAACAGTCTCTGGAATTGCATCAGTGATCACCTAGAAAATTACCATGAAAATAAATGAATTAAAAGTTCTTAAAGTGGTATATTCTGAGGAAGCCATATAATGGCATATCCAGGTATTACTCCAAGCTATGAAATCTGAGGCGTTGTACCTTGTGTAAGATAGCATTTGATCGCCGGGCCTCCTTTCCACCCTTCAATAGAAGACCATTTCCACTCCGGATGGCAAGTGAAGCGATCTGTTTGGTTCGTGGGTAAAGTACAGCTTCAGTAAATTTCACATTCTAAGAAGAGAAAGGACATTGACTCTTAACATACCTGTACAAGTGCATCAGGCCGGGATTCAAAAACAATCAGGAGTACGCCTAATGGGGATGAGGTCTTCTCTAAAACAAGACCATCTGCCACCTGTAAAAGGAATTGTCACAAAGAACAAATAACATCAACAACTTTTATATGTCTAACTAGGAGGACACTCCTAGACTGTAAAACTAATTATATGACAGAAATTGTCCTCTGTTCACCTCAGTTTTCTTCAAAACGCGGCCGATTGGATCTTCCATATCAGCCAGCGTACGAACTGAAGCGGCAAGGCTGGAGATCTATCAAGCACAAAACAAGGAAGCATTAGATGCAAATAGGTCATAAAGAGAGTTGAAATTGGCACAATACCACACCACGAATACTGCCTTACCTTCCCAGTTGTCATAACCAGGCGAGCCACCAATGACTCTTCAAGTCCAGCTTCTTGTGCTGCAGTTACATCTAATTCGTTCTCAGCTCTGATTGTTTTTTCATTTGCTTCAAGAGCATCGGCGATATCATACAGAACCTTTTTCCTATCTTCTGAAGATAAGGCCTGTAACAAATTGCAAACAGTTTTAAGTACATCCGCATCGAGCGAGAAAATATTTCTGTCAAGATTAGTACCTGAAGCTTTCTTGAACTTTCCCTTGCAGCAACTGCCATGTCACGAGCAGTAGAATCTGTGATTGGAGCCCATAAACGAGCATCTTGATGGAACAAGGTTCCAACACGCAGTCCTCTGAGGACTTTATCAATGTTCTCAGCTGCATACCCACTTCAAAAGAAATAAAAAGTATCAACTTTCCATCCAACAAAAAATGTTTTAGCTTCAGTCTCAGTCAAACCATATGTTCTGATCAGAACTGTAAGCGAGATCAGAAACACTTGATAAATCTGAACAAGCATCTGCATTTCCGCACGATGAGTGTAAAAAGGGCTCACACCTGGTTATGATGACAGGAATCCCAGCATAAGCTGCATTCACAGCAGCTTTGACTTTTGCAGTCATACCCCCTCTGCCTAATCTTGACTTGTCGCCGAATGTGATCTCATCTTGATGCTTTTCTTTGATAAATGTGTGGATCAACTTCGAGTTAGGATCGCTTGGAGGGCCTGTGTATAGACCTTCGACATCACTCAGAAGAATCAGAAGATCAGCCTTCAGTTCCAGCGCCAGTAGAGCAGCTAAGCTGTCGTTATCCCAAAAGATACCAGAAGAATCCTGCATGTATATTAAATGCAATGAAGCTGAACATTAGACTACGAGATTCAAAGGGACCAGCTAAATTCTCGACTCCAGGGATGATTGATAACATAAAACATAAACTGATGATAAATGATAACATACCTGATACGGGGCTCTTCTGGTGCTTATAGCATCATTCTCATTGAAGATTGGAATAACCCTCAAATCAAGCATCGACTTGACTGTTTCATTGAGTTGCTTCCTGAAGTCCTTGTCTCTAAAGCTACTGTCATTCACCAGAAGCTGTGCAGCCGTCACATCCAGCTGGCCAAAGAAAGCAACAGGAAAGAAAGCATCAATATTTGGAATTTTTACATAACAATCTAGAAATAAGGACACCATAAATTTATCTCATTTCATTTAAGAAAAAAATTGAGGATTACCTGGTCGAACATGGTCTCATAATAAGCCATAAGACTGCTTTGTCCAACACCAGCACAAGCCTTCCCATCAAGTTCCGTCTGAGGCTTCTGGAGATCCGCAAAGCTGCAATCCATTAAGAAACAAACTCATCAGCACAAAACAAAGTTTTTAATCACTTTTAGTTATCAAATTGTGTCACTGTTCCTTTCGTTTAAAGTGAAAGGATTAAAAGAAGCCATTTTGCATAACCTGCTATTGACTAATTGTCTGTATCGAAGCCTTTGCCGGCCAAGGCCAACCGCACCAGACGACACCAAAATCACCTCAAATCCATCCGAGTTTAATTCCGCAAGCTGACATTATATATTTTTTTTACGAATTAAAGGTGCAATTACATCATAATCACATTCACATGTCTTTCGTGAAACCTTTTTCACAATTTGTGTTTTAAAGCAAAATTAATTAACTGAAACAGGTTTTTCATCATTTTAAAGGAAAGAGAAAAATCAAAGCACCTGTTCACACAGTGCTCCTAAGCGTCCAAGAGCCAATCTTCCACCTTTTCCAGTAACAACAGCGGTCCCAACCTATGAAGATATATTAACAAAGATTAATTACCAGAAATAAATACCTCGAATATTCTTATTCTTCATTCGGTTTACGACGACATGCAAATTAAGATTCATGAACGTGAAGAGGTTTAATTTCTGGGACAAAAAATTAAATTAAAAAAAACTCAGATTCGCGAAACTTTTTTGAGTTAGATGCATTTTAAATTACATAATATTCGTTTCCGCATTACCACAGATTTTTCTAGCTTCAAATGAAATTAAAAACACTAAACCCAATCCACATCACCAACGACGAACACTTCACAGATCAGAACGTACGCCGAGAAAACAACGAAATCAAAATCAACAATTATACAAATAAAAAACACAGTCGACAGTCAAATCAAAAAAGAGAATGCGGACGTTTCTCCACGAAACACGGATGGATAAAGAGAGAGAGAGAGAGACGACGATACCTTAACGACGATACGCTTAACGTCTTTGGCGAAAGCACGTGAACGATCTAGCTCCTCCATTGTGATGCCGCCTACCAAAACCCAGGGGAACGAGTTAACTCAGTGGCTCGTCAGTGACCGCGTTTAGGGAGAGAAATATCTGGTGAGGGAAGTGTGGAGATCAACAAGGGGAAGAGATGAAGGGGTTTATAAACACAACACAACCAGAGAGTCAGGTCTTTCTACCAAACCACGAGCCGCCACGTGTGTGAGTAAGGGTGTATCTGGAATATCACGTCCTGGCCGGTGAAGTGGCGTTCGTTCGTTGGGTGGCGTACGGTGAAGAGATTAGGGTGCACCGCAGGAGATAGACTGCTCGGGGTTAGGGTATTTTGGGTAATTAATAAAAAATCGGCGGCTGAGGAAGCGCCGTGGACGTGAACAACGCAAAGGCTAAACGGAGATCAGAAGTGGACAAGTTAAAAGCGGACAGCAGTGCAATTTTTTAGATGACGTATATTTTATTACCCTAATATAATCAAAATAAACTCACAATCTTTTTCGTATATGCGGCGCCACAACATTTTTTTAATCATTATATTATTAGTCTAAGCTGATTTTGACACATATAAGAGTGCAATGATTAATTACAGGGATGTATATCTTTATGAAATAATAATCATAAATCTGAGTTTATATATAAGCTATTCTAAAATTGGAAAAGAAGAAAAAAAACATTCTTGGCTGTAGTTAAAAAAATTCAAAACGTTTCTTTCATTCAACGTATATAGAAAAGAAATATGTATAGATAGATAGTATTGTTAAGAAAAAATCAATGAACCCAAACACTTATTTGCTATCAAATTTCATAAATTTAGATAGATTGTAATTTTCCAAATTCGATTCACATACAAAAGTATCCAAAGCTCCTGTACAAATCAGCAATTGTAAAGATATTTACATTTTGAAGAAACCTATATGTTTATATTATTATATAAATGAAAACTTCTCTAAACTATGCAGGCTTTTTATGTTTTTATTATTTTCAAGTATATTATTCTACTATGTTAGTAATAGTCATAAGAACCAAAGTTTATAGTTTTTGACTGGTGTGCTTTCTGTTTGTTTAAATGTTTTAACATGTCTGGTGATTTTGTTTACATAATTAATCAAACTGTAACAGTCTTAGCTAGCTAGATCAACAAGTGTGCATGTTTAAAGTAAATTATGTTTTGTGATTGATCCAAATTACATGTATGTATATGAGTATACAGTTATCTTAGGTTAGCACCTTATGCTCAAAGAAGCATATGTTACGTTTATGCAATCAAAATAGAAGATTGTAAAAGTGGATCATTATTGTCGTCGTGTAGATGTTGGTCAGAGTTCAAATATTCCTATCCATATCAATTATCACGATTGGTTATTGTATAGTCAAAATGGTAAAAAGATGTAATTCTTCTATAAATTTGTTATTAGTTTGAATGTTGACCAATAATTCTCTGGATATAGAAAATGTAAAATGACTTAATTTTGTTACATATAACTATATAAGTATGATAAAGGGTAGTAATTGCCAAATTAATTTCTAAAGACCAGTAGACTACTGTATATGAGTGCCCTTCTCGAGATTCTGCAGATAATTATTTATTTCGTGGCCAGTTTATATATACTATATAATTTACACCACTCATTTCATTGGCCCTTTTAAGAAGCCAATGACCATATTCAGATGGATTGGTTTTGATAGTTACATGTGTTAAAAAATCACGACTGGACAAAAGTCATATATAAATTGCATTTGTGAATGTTATTCACAATTTCACACCAGGCGGGCTAAAAAAATATCCATGAGAAACAAAGGATTTGTTTAAAAGCATGCACATGAGAGACTAATTAGTTTAATAGCATGCACATGTACAATGCTAAAAAAGAATAGCATGCACATGTACAATGCTAAAAAAGATCCATGAGAAACTAAGGATTAGTTTAAAATTTTAAATAATGAATAAATTTTCATCAGATGTGTACCCAGGAAATTAAATTAAATCTCTTACATTCTCTAACATAACGTTAAAGATTATTTTTCCCCAGCTACAAAGAAATTACTGCTTCCCTGCGAGTTTCAATTGTAATAGTAGACTTTAACAGTAAACACAATAAATGATGCATGAGGTTTGGTCAAAATAAGCCATTATTCCAACTTTCCAAGTTCCCACACTTATCTTAAGTTCTTAACGACTTGATCTCCCTTTCGGTTTTAATTTCCTAAAGTCTCTAAGTTTTAGTACTTCTTTTCCTCGATCACTATATTTCTCGTTAATGAAGAAATATGAAACAAATAAAATAATTTAAGGTAATCGGAAGGAGGGCACGTGGTTTGATACGATTAAGGGTATCAGATGTCTGATTGTTTCTGTGGAATCATTGGTCCTATCTCCCATGTGCAGGTGCCCTATTTTTAGCGTTTAGACCCACCAACTACGATCGTAGGCGTTTCATTTGTTTTTTTATGTGTTTAAAATTTTTAGTATGTTATTTTATCGAAGTAGGCGATTCATTTGTTTTCTCTGTGTTTAAAATTTTTAGTATGTTATTTTAAACGAAGTGTCTCATTTGTAACCAGCGACATATTATTTTCAGGGATTATATAAAAATTCACATTTAGAATCAAGTATGCATGCATACACACGCAACAGCAGCACATGTGTATATATACATATAATATTTTAAAAGAAAGATGCGATTTTGATAGGTGGGTATAGTATTTTTTTTTTTTTTTGGTCGCAAGTGAGAATACATTTTTTTGTTGGAGAATCGTGATTCGTGAACGCACGATCTTTTGTTAGAATTGGTAGGTTATGTGGTTTTAATAAACCCGTAAATGTGTGGTGAAATAGAGAAAAAAGCCTTTGGTAGCTTTGCGTAATTTTTTGTGTGTACGTGGACATCTAAGTTGAAAACTAGTCGGAAATGGAAATTTTTATTTCTTACCTTTTTGGGTAAATGATAAGAAGTGATGTTAATATCTTGAACTACCTTTTTCTTGTTGCATGAAATTAAACCACGTGTGTCTTGTATCATCACTAGCATTATACTTAAATGGAGTCCGATGAAATGATGGCGTCAATACAAAAGAAGCACCAGATATTAGTAGTGGACCTTTATTCTTTTCTCGATTCATACCAAACATTGATATTATATAAATAAAACATTCATAAAAAAGCGTCATACTCAAACACGACGTCTAAAGATGGTGAACGTCTTAAATTATTAGGATAACAACCAATTTATGGAGGGAGTTACTGCTATGGTTTGAGTTTTTTTCACTGTGTTTCCAATCATATTTTCTTACTTTATCACTATAGATACTTTAATTGACAGGAAACTATTGATACTTTGATTGACAGGAAAATCCGATTTTTCGAGCTAGCTAAGATTATTTCGATTAACTGGAAAAAAGTAGTTATGATGATAACCTAAAAATAATTTTTAAAAGGAGGAATTGATCAGTTTTGACAATTATCTATAATGTTTTGACAAGAATAAATGGCTACAATCTTTTTGTGGGAACAATCCAATTTCAATTGACCTCTATGGATTTAAGTCAAGAGACAAAGAAAAAACACTTGCAAAACTAGGACACGTATCTATTTGCCGCCCATGTAAATTGTAAGATATAAAGCTATATAGATAGTCACGTTCCAAGCTCGAAGACGTAATTTTCAAGCCCAAAAGAAAACACTTCAAGACTCGATGGAGTAATTAGAGAGGCTCACGCTACCCACACACACAAACATTTAGCAATTCAAAATTTGTGACGACAGAACTAGATCATATATTAGAGAATTGTTTTGTTAAAAGTTCGTTAAATTAGGAATAGTTACATTTTCAGGGTGACCTCGCAAACTTAAAATTATCCGCCGATTATGTTAAACAATATCCGTTGTTTCCCGATCATCTAAACATTCTTACAAAATAACGGGAAAGCGAAGGAAGTTAAAAATATGCTAGGATTAGTCGAAACAATATAACAATTGTATAGGAGAGATGAATATATGATACCAACTATAAACAAAGAAAACATGGTGACATGTGTCCTCAATATATACATAGTAAAAAGAATATTATGTGTAAAATACAATTATACTTCATATGAGAACAAGCAACTGCTGGTCAATTTTGTCTTACATCATCTCTTATGGAGAATCAACAGCCAAATAAATTATTGTTTATATAAAAAGAAGTCTTCCAAAATGGGTCCAACCACTTGTCAATTATTCATATACTCTTCCAAGTTCTGTTATATATCTCCCAGTTTTTAGCGTATGATCATATAACGATTGAAACCAACGGTTTCTCTGCCACCAGTAGTCGCATATACATATATATTCTATGGATATACCAAAATAAACATATATTCAAGATAATATATGGGAACCGTCGAAATTCACGTGCCAACGAAATTAAAATTTGTGGTCATGAGGTTCCTAATAAAATAAACAAAATGTTTACAAATCTATTACACATTTTACTGCACAGTAAAATTAGCTATATCAACCTGATATTAGTTGGCTAGATTTATCAGTTATAAAAAAAATTATTTGGCTCTTATATGATTATGGCTGCAGATGTGATGATGTTGTTATAATAAGTGACTTTGGGTCTAGATGCATAACCCTAAACCCTTAATTTCACTGTTAAAAAAAGACTTATCATAGTATTACCTTAATACTCAAGACGTTGTGCTATCAAAATTGCTTAACTGTATGTGAACATTACTGTTAAGCATGGACTGGATTCAACTAGCTAGTAACAATTAAAGTACACAAGGATGAAATATAAATAAAAAACTAAACAAAGACGAATGAAAAAAATAGATACCAATAAACTTTGATTATATTACTTTTAAATTTCATGAGGTAATTTATCTTTAATATATTTATGGCCTAATGAGTATCGAGTGGCCAAAATAAGTATGCATTGTTTTTTTTTTTTTTGAACAAAGGCCTTCAATATAAGTATGCATTGTTGCGACTTGTAATATCTAATTATACTGTATATAGATAAGATATTTCACTCGACCAAAAAAAAAAAAAAAAAANACGATAAGGTGCGGAGTATATAAATGTCTTATAGAACTTGCTACACTTGGACAGACTCAATTGGTGCAGCTGCATTAATCATTATATTTTGCAGCCAATGCAAAACCGTCACGAGTCACGAGCGTCCAAATTTTTTAGTGCAATCACGTTCAAAGAGACTATTTCCCAAAAAAACAATTAATTTATCGTTAAATTATCTCAAAGTTATCTTCACGATAATGTTGGTAGAAGAAGATGAATACTCATTTATAAAAACTGAAAAAACTTCGCGGGGTTGTAAAAGGTTGCAGTAAGTATTTTGGTTGCACTACTAAAGCTAAGAAACCCAAAGTTGTGTGAGAAAAAAAAAACTTCGTGTGAGACTTTATTTACTGCTTTTGTTTAATTTGTGTCTGCGCCGATCATGCAAGCAAACAAAAAAAGTATCTATCCTTTCTTTTCAATTTTATTTTGCTACGGTCACCTTTATTTTTTATCGACAAATTACTTGAATCGTTTATGGGCATATTTTTCAAAAAACCAAACACAACGAATGTCAAAAATATTATACCTCCATGATTATAAGTTTCTTATTATAACAACTGCAGGGATCCTCAAGAAGAATTTTCAACCATTAAACCAACATGCTATTTTTGCACAATTCCAAACAAAAATTGAGCAAATACTTGGTATCGACGACCTATTCACCAAATAAATTAGATTAGTTTGGCCGACATATTTTTGGTTTTTGTTTTCGTAAAGTATATGTGGTGATAAGACGCAGATAAAGGGGAAAAATTGGAGGAGATCACTATCATATACTAGTAAGTAGTAATTAGTTACAATATGTTATTTCATGAGAAAGAAAAAAAACGAAAAAAACGTTATTTATTCAAAGAATGATACTATGATAGAAAGAAAAAAAAGGTTATTTATTTAAAGAATGATAGAGACAGTGATTGCTATTAGGGAAGATCGGGTTGTTCATAGAATTGATATTGTTCTCTTCTACATAAATTTATATATATGTTTTTTTAATTGTTCTGGGGGATGGGTGAGCTGGAGAAAAAGTTCTTTTTTAAAAAGTATTTTAATCTGAGATGCCAAAACCAACAAGTAACTCAAGATAAAACAAAACTGTAAAGTGTAAAGGATTAGGAAGATGTTTTATTAGTTGCTGATTTAATATAAGTAAAATGGCCGGTAAAGACGATGAAGTATAGTCATAATCCAACAACAATACACCGGTTCTTGAGGATCTAGTGCTGTTTTACTTAAGATACACGTGGATTACAAATTATCTAAGTTAGTGTTAGGTACTAGTGCTGTTTTACATTTCTTGATATTACTGGCTGTTGATATATATATGGAGATTGGAGATCGGACTATGAGTTGTAACACAAACTAATCTCCGAAGCATGTGAAACGCTATTTTCCATTTTTTTGTTCTTTGTCATGCGAAATTAAAACTGGAGTGAAAAAAAACCCGAACACTGGTCGGACCATGCATACTTAAAACCACAACCATTAGACCATTAAATAACTTTTTTTGGTTGAAAACCGACCATTAAATAACTGAAACAAAAAACAAAAGAGGTGGATATACGAATATACCATATGCTTTTCAATAATACACGGCATTTATCCATTTAGATTCTTGGTTAAAACGGTCTTCTGATTTAAACCATAGTTTCGACGAAACTTGGGGTTATATTAACATTCACAGAATCACAGTGCAATCTAAATTTCAATGCAACTGAAGAATCTGAACATCAATATTATCACAGAACTGCGTGTTACAGCGACATTTTTCTTACAAAATGTCCTTAGAGCATATTCTTCATGTGCTTCTTGATAATTTAGCTTCTTCTTTTTAATTTGGATATTTGTTAAAAACATTTGTGATTTAATCAAATTCTAATGGGGCCAAAGAAGCAGGCCCGTAGTACTGTTTTGGCCCATATATTGTCTCACTCATCATCATTTTTCCCTCGCCAAATTTCACCTAATTCCTCAATTTCGTTTGTGCTATGACTGTAGATTTTTTTCAAGTCGAACTAATGTTTATGTGAATCTGTAATTAGAAAAAAAAAATCCGGGTTTTCTTTTCCGAAATAGCAAAGTTTAAGAGAGGAGATAATATGATGATCGACAGAATATTCATGAAACTTGTGCAGGAAGTAATAAATAGTTTATGCAAAACCATAATTGACAAGTCTGAGGATTGTTGCTGTAAGTCTTGGTGATAGCTTACGCTTAGCCAGCCTTAGCAGCAAGTGAGATTGATATGTAATTAACGTAGTCATTGAGTTGTTAGCATAAATCTTGCAGATATTTTATCCATTTTCCATTTTTATTTCTTTTGAAGTGAAATAAAGACGCTTCACAGGTTCTCTAATCTCTATCATCCATCTAATGTGACATTTTGGCTTTTCTCTCTTTCATACTTCACATGCACTGTACTGAAAAGGTTTTCTTATATTCACCCTCTTCTGATATCTGCCAGAAAAAAAACAAACATTCACAAAATTATAAATGTACCAAATGTTTACATCAAATTTTATCTATTGGTCTCTAGAGGCCGGCCTCGTGCAGTATTTTCTCTTCATCTTTCACTTTTCAGTTTTCACATAGTACAAAAGAGTGTAAAATTGCAAAAAGATCTTGAGAATTTTCTTCCTTTTTTTTAATTAATATATATTTTTTCACTTCAGAAACAAGAAGTGATAACAAAAAAAAAAAAAAAAAAAAAAAAAAANCAACTCACAAAACAAACACACTCGTTACCAGCAACCATGAAAACTAAGCCAGTAACAAACGAATCCAAATGATTCAGTGTATATGTTCCTTCTTCTTTTACTCTGTGGGTTTCATTCTCTGATAACAAATTTTTTTGGTCTACCACAGCACATCAAGATCTAAAGGTTTTTACATTATATATGTCTTGTTCTGGTGGTTTGGAGATTAAGGAAAGAACCAAACTTTGATGAAGAGAGATAGAAACATTTGTAGACCAAACGCTACAGCCACTATAATCGTCACATCACTGCTCGCTTCGAGGTAGGACCGTAGATTCAGAGCAACAAAGCACGACGATGCACCACCAGCTAAGAGTATAATCACCCATCTCAGAAACTCTACTGGAATAAGCAATGGAAGCTGGAAAAAAGAACGATCGATCCTGATTGTTAGAATGTAGTGTACCGATCAAAGTACGAATATTAAAGACGCTTTGATACCATTTTAGGATGATTTAATGTTACAGTATATGGTCCTAAGAAAGTTAAGGTACTAAACCATTTGTGAATCAAGCATATACATTTATCCTTAGTGTAACTGATCATCAACTGATGAATTTTGACAGCAAAAAGAGAGAGAGAGAAGTTACTGGAGATACTTACAGAGGTTGGGACGAAAATGAAGAGAGAGTATCCCCAGAGGCACCAGAATCTTAGGAGATCAGCTTTGGACCCCATATACCGGAGTGAGAAATAAAATGCCAGAGGCACAATTATTGCATATCCATAGATTACAGATGCTGCCAAATTTATATAGTTCACATCAAAGACCCAAGGAGCATTGGCATCGTTTCGTTTCTTCACGAGATACGTGGCACAGTTTCCGAGCGAAGCAAGCACAAACACAAGCGTAGTGCAGATCCAGACAAGTCCATACCTAACAGAGCGATGCAACACGTACACACGAGTCATTAATCTAAAAATTTGGTAGGTCTAGCTCTAAGCCTACCTGTAGAGGATAACACGTTTTGGTGATTGAATTTTGAATATATGCACTTGTTGTGATCCATTGCAATCATTTGTCCAAGAGAAAAAAGGAAGATTTTTTAATCTCTAGCTTGAAGTAACATAGGAGTAAATGCATCCTCCTATTAACTTACAAGGGCTATCCACTAATAAATGGAAGACTTAATAACAACAATACAAAGGAAGCAAAAAATCTAGTCTCTACTCAACTGGATATATCCTACTGTCATACCTCAGGTTTTCTAAGCAAGAAGATGACACTACATCAACCTTACCATAATCTAATGGAAACTACGAAAATAACATTTCTGGTTTCGCAATTTGAAACTATGGTTTTAATCATCAAATACCAATTGCTTCACTGGCAATCTCTCCTCCAATACAACTACTTATCTAAAGCTGGCAACAACGAAGCATATCAAACTCATTCCTACTTATCTAAATCTCGTCTCACAGCTGGAAGGTACTTTCGGAAAGGATGCCGAAGATAACACTTCAAATGATAAAAAAAATGAACAGCCTGACTGAGCAGTGGACTGATTAAAGTAATCTCAATAGGAGAAGCCAAAGAAGTCTCGCAAAGCAAGCACAACCACCAACAGGAGTCGTAGGGAAAAAGGCACTGAAAGACTTACATATCAGGGTTTGCATCAATCTTGTTGAAAAAATCAGCACTAGTGGGGTATAACGAGCTCATCAACCTGTTCAAAACAACATCTGTGTCCACGTCGAAGTATTGGGTATATGAGTAGACGTTAAAGAACCCCTTCCAGTTGTTCGATGGCTGTTGCTCAGGTCCTGGTCCTTCTACAGGTGTAAACAAAATAAACTGTCACACAGGACAGAACAAGAGTATATAGGATAAGGATCTCGACATGCAGAACAAAACGGGCTCCACTCACACAAGCAGTCTTTCAATCATGATGAACAGTTCGAAGTTCAAATCGTCTAATGTTGAATATATTTCCTACAATAAAAAGCCGAAAGGGGAATATGAACCTGTTGGGGTCTCGAGAGTTTGATAACCTCTTGCATTTTTGGCTTGATTTGGTGGAAAGTTTTGCATGTTTGCAGATGGGCCTGCAGAGCCAGTACACATGCAACAGTCAAAAATCTTTTACTACCGAAGAAGATAGTTTTAGCAGAAACTAGGAATATAAAGCGTACCTTCGTTTACGCTTGATATATGTACATCTGTGCTGCTTTTCTTGTCGTCGCTGATCACAGCCTTACCGAAAAATAGATACAGATTTTTTTTCTTTTTTGTATTAGATAGGATAACAAAGGATAGTGATGATACATTCATTCATAACAAATATCTCAATCTTTAGCAGTTTTTAATGCAAAATGAAACTATTATGCAAGCATTTTAAACCCTAAACCCAATTCAGTTTCGTAAAGTAAGACACGTCTAAAGAATCCTCTCCTGAAATGGAGAAACTTGAAGAACACCTTAGCAAATATGGAAACACAGAAATGCGAATTAAGGAAATCGTCGTTTGTTCTAAGCTCGAAAAACAAAAGAGAGGAATCGAACCAAGCAAATTTTAAAACTTTTAAATTTCTACTTCCTAATGAAGTAAAAGCCCATGAACGATTCTTAAAATTGGACATTGTAACAGTTGAGACAGAGAACACAAACATACACGACATGCACCAAATCCGTCAAATTTCCATGACGCAAACAAGGATCCCCATAGAAAGTCAATCAACGGAACTTATCAATGGTAAAATCGCAGAAGCAATGGACTTACAGGGACTGAGCCAAGCAAGTGGCTCGTCTGTAGATTAGCGAACGACTCATCCATCGGAACAGAGAGATAAGAATATCAAAGCGAAAGCTTAGTGTTGAAAGAGATGTTCTCTTATCTCTTTCAGAAATCGATAAGATCGGGAGAAGAGAAAAAGAGATCGTCTTCTTCTCTAAATTTTTTAAGGTTTCTGGGTTTCTTCTCCTCCTCCTCCGTCGTCGTGGAAGCAATTGGGAAAGGAAGACGGAAACCGAGGAAAACGAGATCGAAAGGATTCACGCGCTTTTTTTTAAGCAAGTGAGGCACACCGCACACGCACGGTTTACACGTGACTGGGCCATACAATTACAACCACGAGATTCATAAGGCTTTTACACGGCCCAGATTAACTTTTGACCCGAATTGGACCACCTGATCCGACCCGACCCGACGGAGGAGGAGCGTCGCCAGAAATTCAGAGTGTTTTCCCCTCTTTGCCTTCCCTCCGGAAGAAAAAAAGCTAAATGGAGCCCTAGACTGGTTTTTATCACTCGCGAACACTTGCTTTTCACCTTCCACACCTCCATTTTTTCGTTTGTTTCTTTGCCGGAGAAGATGGATACAAGAGAAATCAATGGTTCTGCCTCCGCCGCGAGATCGATATCTCTTCCTAAGCAGCCCGATTACAGTAGCAAGCCTGTTCAGGTCTTCCGCTATATACTTTTGATTTTTCTTTTGCGTATTTCCTTCGTGAAGCTTAGCCCAGGTCTTATTTTATCTACGTGCTTTGGTTTTACCTTCTTTCACCTTTAGGATTGTTGCTTGAGCTTTAGTGGGTTTTGCAGAGCTTGAGTTTAGACGAATTTCTTGTTTATTGAGCTGTTTCGTGGGTGTTTGTAATTCGTCTATACCCCTTGGATATATCTGTCTACAGGCATTATTGGTGTAGAAACCTTTCAATTTTTTTTGTTTGATTCCTCAACGGTAGTGTTTGTTTGTAACAGTGTGGATGCATTTTTGAATCACTTGGTTTCAGAAATGGTGACCATTTGAGTTTTTGTATATTTAGTGAGGAAGATTGAATTGAATGTTCAATATTGATGTTTTAATTTTTAAAAATCCATTCCCTGTTTATGTTACAGGAAGCATTGAAACATTTGGCATGTATCAGCCTCAGAGAGTTGTGTAATGAGGCGAAGATTGAGCGCTGTCGTGCAACCAGAGACTTGGCGAGCTGTGGGCGATTTGTGCACTATGTGTTAAACCCATGTGGGCATGCCTCCTTGTGCACAGAGTGTTGTCAGAGGTGTGATGTTTGTCCAATCTGTAGAAGCTCACTACCGAGAAATGGAGATAAACTTCGGCTTCGTCTCTACTACGAGTGTGTTGAAGCTGGTCTGATTTCCCGAACACATGAAGAGGCGGTGTCACAGGATTCAGATGAGGATGAGGATCAGTTGGCAGCTGATGTTCATCGCCTTTATTCTCTCTTTGATGTTGCCATGAACAACAATTTGATATCTGTGGTTTGCCATTGTATCCTTCTGTGGCATTCATGCACGTTGTCGGATATGCACTTAGTCTTTAGTTTCCTCTCTGATATTCCATTGCATCTCTTGTAGATTTGTGTGATGTGTGATTTATAGCTGTGACCACGAATCCCCATATGATAAGGCATGTGCATTTAGAACTGTGTCTATATGGGAATGTAGTAATGATAGGTTCATGTAATTTTAGGTAGTTCTTGTTCCCTGCACCATCCCTGATGGACTTAATGTGCATAGTATTTTTATCATTCTCTAAGACTTATTTTATACTCGATGCATAATTGGCATCTCCTTGACAGAAAATGAATAGATATCACGAATGTCTGCATGGACGAGACAGCTGTATCGAGTGACCCGGTCATTGCTTTCTTGCTGGATGAAGTTGTTGTCAAAGATTGGGTGAAGCGTACATTCCGCAGCTTCTTAGCTGAGCTTCAAGAAATCTGTATCCTTTTAGCTGTTACAATGTTTATGTTTCTTAAACCAGTTTATATGTGCACACTGGGGCCTGTCTACCTTTAACTTTGGTTCTCAGATAGTCTTGAAAGTAAAGAGATGGGAGCGTGGTTAGATAAACTCCTAAAGTGTTCGAAACAGGTGGCTGGCATATGTCGTGTGCTTGAAGTTATGGAATCAGCGTTTAAGGGCTCTGTTTCACCTCAGCTACAAGACGTGCAGAAGCTTAGGGAGAACATTGGGAAAACAAAGCAGGTCAGCTAAGATTCTGTTCCATTTAAATCCAAACAGCTTTGCAAAAGTATGATTTAATAACTCTCTGTAGTTCCCAAGAAACATCCGTTGTATATTGAAGTCTCCTGTGAGCATTATGTTTAGTTCGTCTCTGCTGCTAGAATGAGTTACTTATTTCTTATACGGCTTGCAAATGCTTTACATTTAGATGTATGAAAGACACGATATTGATCTGACATCATTGGCTTGGATCTGGATGATTGTATCCCTACTTCTGTGACTCTATATTCATTTTCTTCTTATGTCATTAGCATATTAGTGAATGTTTTTTGGGTATATTTTAACCTTATCTACTAAAGGATATCCATGGATAACCATATGGCTCCTGACCAGAGTGTTTTAGTTATATCAGCTCTTTACTTATTTGTGCAAGATCACTGAGCGTAAGGTGTGCTTAACCTATAGTTGTTTTTGGTTTCAGCATTTGGACATAATGGTCTGGTGCATAAGACATGGATTTCTGGAGGATGTGAGGTCTCGATATTCTAATTTCACGTCCTGGAATGCTCTTGTACGTGAAAGGAAGTCAAATGCAATTAAGCGTGCATGGCCTGATGCCGTAGACCAGTCTTCAGATTGCACTTTACAGGGTGCTTCCCTCTTTATCGAGGATGCTCTAGAAAATCTGGAGAGAGAGCCAGACTACAGTCAGGAAATAGGGGCAGACCTAGAAGTTGGATGTTTGCAGAAGGATGAGAGATCATTTCTTAGGTCCAAAATAGAGGGAACTTCAGGATCCTATCCATTTGAGAATCTTAGAACTGCTGCTGACATACTCTTTTTACATGGAAGTTCAGATTTGGTGGTTGCGAAGCAAGCAATTGTATCCTTTTATCATCGCCTATCTTTCACATTACATTGCAGTTTACTTTTCACAAATACTCAAAATCAGGAATTCCTTTTCCTTAACCAGTAAATAGTTTCTCTACTACCTGTTTGATCGGCATTGGACTACCCCTGAAAAATACTGGAAGCACATTATAGATGATTTTGCTGCTACCTTTGGCATAACCAGGCATTCATTGCTGGAGTCTTTTGTATTTTATCTTCTCGATGATCACTCAGAGGAGGCACTCCAGGTACCTTTTCTGCATTCTCAGGGTTAACGCATGTTTGAATTATCTCTCTGAAACATATACATCGTGACATTTATTAAGTGGTGTAGCTGACATAATTTTCCGAATGGTATATCAGGAAGCTTGTACGATTCTTCCTGAAATATGTGGTCCAGAAACCTATCCAAAGGTTGCGCAAGTCCTGTTAGAAAGGGAAAACCCTGAAACAGCTCTGATGGTCTTGCGTTGGTCTGGTCGTGATGGCGCATCAGAATTGGTTTCAATTGGTGAAGCTGTCACAGCTGTTCGTGTGAGAATGGAGTGTGGTCTTCTGAGTGAAGCATTCACATACCAAAGGACACTCTGCTTGAAAGTAAAAGAAGATAAATTGAAAAATGGAGCTGTGATTCATGTAGCTGATGATGTAGACAGCTGGAGTTGGACGGAATGGATGAAGATACTTGTCAACGAATTCTGCTGTCTTTCTATTCGGAGAAACTTGGTTGATCGAATCATTGAGTTACCGTGGAACCCAGATGAAGAGAAATTTCTTCACAGATGCCTATTAGATTCTGCAACTGATGACCCCTCATCACCTGTGGGTAGTCTTTTAGTTGTCTTTTATCTTCAGGTAAGTAATTATATTTTTCATGCTTATGTCAAGTTATCAACTATACTTGGACAAATATATTTTTCATGCTTTTGGTTTGTCAGCACGAGAGTAGCTTTAGAAATAGAGAAATAGATATTTTAGTGCAACGGCTTAACTTCCATAGCTTTAAGCTACATATCTCATTTGGAATATAGGAAAATTTTAGGAAGGGATTAATTAACGCATCCTATTAGATACTGGTACATATTATCGTAGCTGCTGTCTGGGCTTCAAGGATCTTTCTTTCATCATTCGAGCTTGATGTAGTCTGGGATGTTGAGAGTAATGAAATTATTGGACAACCAAACAAACTGCATCACTATAAACTCTGCTTATTCTCCGGAAATTGGTCTCTTGTATACTGTTGGGTATTTTGGCCTGTCTTTGACTGGAAATTACTGGTTGTTCACATTGCTGCAGCGCTACCGTTACATCCAGGCATATGAAGTCGATCTTAAGGTCCAGAAAATTGAAGAGGCTTTCGTATCCGAAACTCGTATAGGGGATGAAGTTATGTCCAGAATGCAATCACAGAGTCATTGGAGAAAAGAGTTAGTTGTAAGTATTCCAGCCACATTTCCATAGAGAAGTGGATCCTTCCCACTTTTCCTACTTAAAGGCTACATCCTCAAACTTACACCTTCTTGCGTTTTAGTGCTTGGTACTTGTAGGATTGTCTTATTTTGCTGAATCTTGAATGTGCTATGTATGTGCAATATTACTTGATCCTGGCTATCTCAACATGAAACTGAAAACCATTCCCGTGTTTCTGTTGGTTTGAAACAGGATAAAGCCATAGCGATGCTTCCAGCAATACAGCAGCAGCAGGTTAGATCTGGACAATTTTCTGAGATGGAAGAGACCTCTGAAAGTGCTTCTGAAGCAGCAAGAAACGCTGATCTTCCTGATGCACCTGAGACAATTACGTCTTCAAATTTCTTTTCTACTAATTCCGTGTTTCTCCAACGGGCCTACAATGCCAGTGCTAGAGAGCCTGTGGCTAACAATGGCAGTCCTTTCCAACCCAGTCATTTGATGGGAAACGTTTCCGTTGATGCTTCCCATGGAAGGTTATTTACAAGCACAAATAGAGGACACAAGAGCGAAGTTGGAAGCATCAGCAAGACTCTCAAATTCGGTGAAGTGTCCACACCTTTTAGTTTTAAAGATCTCAACAGAGCTCGTGGGAATAGCCAGCTCAAAGGAAAAAGGAGTGAAGAAATCTCTCCAGAGACAAATGTTGATAGGTTCATGGAGAATGATATGAGCTCACCTTATCTCCGCCAGGTCGAAGCTAATAATCCTGTAACAATGAGATCCAGCAGCAACTATGTCAATGGATCTGCAGAGAAACCGGAATCCACTTTCTTTGGCACAAGGATGCAAGCAGATAGAGAACTCAAGTCCCATAACTATGTCGACTTGGATGATCCAATGGATATGTCTTCAAGGTACATTATCTCTTCTTCATTAACTTTTTGGTTTGCAAAAGTTAGGTTTAGTTTCGGTTTAGTTCTTATTGTTCATAATCTTTTACGGTCATGAATTGTAGCTTGAAGGACAACAACAATGTCTTGGCCAATGAGAGCAGGAATAACACTGGCGGATTAAGGTGGCGGTCAGATGAAACAAGCGATGAGGAAGTTGAACCGAAGTGGGATATTGGACCGATTAGTTCCGGTTCCGTGCCGGTTAAGGGAAGGAGGAGACGTAGATTCGCTGCAAGATGAAAGTAATCAAACACTGGGAAAAAGACATATCATCAGTTGTGTTAAGCATAGAGAAAGAGAGACAGAGAGCAAGTGGTGTAAAGAGGGATTAGTGATGGTAGAGTGAGCTTTGTTCTCCTGATTATCATTTTTTGTGTTTGGGGGAAAAAACATGATTTTGAGTTGTATCGGTCTCCTTTTTCTGAAAATATTCTCTCTTTTTGGATATCATTTGATGAGTATGTTTCACTTTTACATTTTTGCAATTACATGAAGTATATTTTTGATACGTTTAATTTAAATGGATTAATATTCCTTATGCTTCATCGTACATATATTACTTTTCTACAACAAATAAAAATAAAAATATTTCTATACTTTCCAGATTTAATTTTTTTTTTTAAATCGTAAAAAAAAATTAGGGCTTAATTTCCAAATTTCTAATGGAGGTCGTCAAGTTTCCTCTAAAAATAAAATCTAAGACATACGTTAATTAAGGCTTCGGAGGAAAACGGAACCAAGAAATAGGGTTTCTTTCAATCCTTCCTCTCCGTCAAGACGGCTACGTTGGCCGAGAAGGTATTGAGCAGCTAAACACTAAACCTTAATCTTTTGAGATAAAACTCAACCAATGAATTCCATGTCTATATAAATTCAAAAGCTCTAAACCCCCAGACCTCCTTCTCTGTTTCTCTGACTTGTCTATTTAACTTCGCAATCTCATATATATTGGGTGTTTTTGTTTTGCCTAGGAGTTGTTGGATTCTAGCTATCATGGCTACTCGTGAGTTATTTTCCCTTGTTTTAGCTTTATACGACGCTCTTGCATGTTCTTATAAACCGGATTAATTTTAGGGTTTTGTTTTTGCAGGTCATCACTACGATAATAACAACTGTGACATTGGTGTATTTTCCAAACTCACAAATGCTTATTGCCTCGTTTCTGCCACCACTTCCTCCACAAACTTCTTCACGTATATATTTTGATACAAAATTTTAGATTCTGTTCCACGTATATATTATATATTACTTTTAAATGTTTAATTTTCTCTTTGTAGTGGCTTTGAGTCGAAGTTAAAAGGTGTTATCCCCATTGTTATGACCTCCATAGATAGTTCGGGAACTATCGGTAGTCTATGCGTTGGAAACAAAAACGGACTTCTTCTTTCTCATACCGTTACAGACCAAGGTAATTGTTTTTTTTCCACAATTTACAAGTTGTATATAGTTTTGGAAATTTTGTAATGATAACTACTATTGTATATATAGTGTTAGAGAGTTTGGTAATGATTATTATAATTTAATGTGAACAGAACTTCAACACATAAGAGATAGCTTGCCTGATCAAGTTGTAGTCCAGCGAATTGAGGAACCTCTATGTGCACTTGGAAACGCTATAGCTTGCAATGACTATGTCGCTCTTGTGCATCCAAGGCTCGAGAAAGATACCGAAGAGATAATAACCGATGTTCTTGGTGTTGAAGTTTACAGGCAAACCATTGCAAATAACGAACTTGTTGGAAGTTATTGTGCTTTATCTAATAAAGGTGGAATGGTAAGTAACCTACAACATAACATATAAAACACCTTTGTTGTTGTGTTCGAGTTTACTTTTACTTTAAATGTTATAAAACTTACAGTTTAATTTGCAAAATGTTTTATGAAAGATACCTATCTTTGTTTATATAGGTTCACCCTGACACGAAAGTGGAAGAAATGAACGAGCTGGCGAATCTTCTACAGGTCCCTTTGGTGGCAGGAACCGTGAACCGTGGCAGCCAAGTGATATCTGCAGGTTTGATTGTGAACGACTGGACAGCTTTCTGTGGGTCAGACACAACTGCTATAGAGCTATCTGTTGTTAACAGCATCTTCAAGCTAAACGAGTCTCAGCCTGATTTTGTGGTTAGTGAAATGAGGAAGCCTTTGATCGATACCTATGTGTAAACCTTGTTTCTTGTTTTTTTTTTCGGGTCTTTTTGTGCTTTAAATGTGTTGCAAGAATTAGCTTCTACTCTTTAGGACTCAACTCTTTAGTATTAACTTCCTGATGATTTTTAGATTTTGGGAGTTTATTGATTTTATTATTTTTATTACTAGTGGAAAATGATTTTAAACGTCGACGGTCTAGGTAGTAGAGACCTAAAACGAATTAGTGAACACGCTGTGTTTGATCCTGAAATGGAACAGAGACCTAATGTGATTCACATTCTCCAGCCACATGACTTGCTACTGAATAATAATGTAATTAAAACACTGACATCCTGTTCATCTGTTGCTTCCCCGAGGTAATAATGGCTCTGATCCTTCTCCTTAATATTGGCTCAAACCAAGCAAAGCTTTTATAGAGATGATCAGAACGTAAAAACAATGATTATGTATACAGTTTAAAGGACATCAAACGAAATTCCTTTAAATCACATTATGAATAAGCACATTTTCAGGACTACCTCACAAGTTTACTATTATCCACCGATTATGTTAAACAATGATTATGTAAAAACATTCTTACAAAATAATGAGAAAGGGGAAGAAGTTAATACAACTGCACATTTGCACCAAAAAAAAAAGAAGTTAATACAACTGTACAGGAGATATGAATATATTATACTAGCTAAAAACAAATAAAATATGGTGACAACCCAAATGGCTGTGTTAGCTATTTTTTTAGATACTCTATTCATTGACAAAAAAAAAAAAAAAAAAAAAAAAAAAAAAAAANATTCATTTTCCTTCATTTTTTTGTTTTGTTTTTTCTGAAGTAAAGACACTTCAGATGTTCTCTAATCTCTATCATTCATCTAATGTGACATTTTGGCTTTTCTCTCTTTCAACCTTCACATGCACTGTACTGAAAAGGTTTTCTTATATTTTACTCTCTTCTGATTTCTGGCAGACTAAATAAACCATTCAAAAGTTTATAAATGTGCCAAAAGGTTAAATCAAATCTTATATATTGGTCTCGAGAGGTTGGCTTCGTAAATCGCAAAAAGATCTCTGAGAATTCTCTTCCTTTTTTTAATATATATTTTTTTTCACTAGAGAAGCAAGTAGTGATAACAAACAAAACAACGCAGAATCCTAAAAAACTCAACTCACAAAACAAACACACTCTTTACAAGCAACCATGAAAACTAAGCCAGTATCAAACGAATCCGAACGATTCAGTGTATATGTTCCTTCTTCTTTTACTCTGTGGTTTCATTCTCCGATGATTAATAACATTCTTTGTTCTACCACAGCACATCAAGATCTAAAGGTTTTTACATTATATATGTCTTGTTCTGGTGGTTTGGAGATTAAGGAAAGAACCAAACTTTTGATGAGGAGAGAAAGAAACATTTGTAGACCAAACGCTGCAGCCGCTACAGTGTGCTAGGAGTATAATCACCCATCTCAGAAGCTCTACTGGAATAATCAATGGAAGCTGAAAAAAAGAATGATCCCGAGTGTTCTTAGATCGAATTTAAAATATGAAATTTAACTGTTTGAAATCTTTTCAGGTTGATTTCATGTCACTATACATGGTTACTGAAATTCATGTTAATGTTTCAAGCATTTTTCATTTATCTCTATGGTGTGACTATCAATTGATTAATTTTAACAGCAAAAAGAGGCAAAAGTTACTAAAGATACTTACAGAAGTTGGAACGAAAATGAAGAGAGAGTATCCCCAGAGGCACCAGAATCTAAGAAGATCAGCTTTGGAACCCATATACGGGAGTGAGAAACAAAATGCCAGAGTCAAAAACAAGAAACAAAACGCCGTATTACAAAGAACTTGAACAGTCTTTTTTTGTTTTTTGTTTTCTCTTACAATGCCTCCATCTCTCATCAGGAGACAACAACTGGAAAAAAAAAGACATTTATTACTACTTAAGATCCGGGCAACTATCACGGACCTATTACTGCGGCGGTTACTGCGATCACCACAGCCAGGAGCTTCTCCAAAAAAAAACTTTGTCTATAAAATAATTATTAAGAGGACATTTTTTTTAATTTTTTAAGTGTGCTTATGTGTCAATATTTTAGGCTATCTTTTTGCGCGAAATTTTACGTTGTTAGTGGTTAGAAGAAAATTCGAAGATATCAAATTTCGTAATTTAATTTTGTGTTTTAAAATTTCACATATATTAATTAAATATAATTAAGATTAGGCAAAATTCTTGTCCCGTCCCGTCTCATCCTTTCTCATCACGTCCCATTATATTTTTTCTCGTCCCGTTCCGTTCTTTTTCATCTTGTCTGTCCTATCTCATCCCATTCTTTTAGTCTCTTCTCATCCCTAAATATACTAAGAGATAGGCAAAATTCCCCTTCCACCTTGTTTTGTTCACCCCCTAGTATATATATAAACTAAAATAGTCTTTGATGCTACATCATCAACCCATATCTTCAATTTATGACATAACATCAAGATTTTTGTTTCTTTTAAATTATTCATATGAACCACGGTAAATTAGAAATCTGAAACTAACGTAAGAAAAAAGAGTTTTGCTCATCAATGATTCGCAGAATTACGGCATCAAGCAAAGACACCAAATAAAACAGATGAAAAAGTGTGTATAAAAAAAAAAAAAAAAAAAAAAAAAAAAAAAAAAATCNGAATCCCTTTTCATCGTAACCTTAGCGAAGTTTTCCATACTTATCATGCGATCAATCTATAATAAAAGACAATATCTACAATCTTGAAATATATCTCTCTCTCTTAGTTCTAAACTCTTTACCACAATGAAAGCTTTAGAAACCAAGAAAATGGCGATGGTATTCTATGACGAACGGAAGTGTGGGTTTCTTAGCAATTCTTTCTTTAGTTTCTTAGGTGTTGTGTTGTGTTGTTTGAATTGTTTGTTGTTTGAACATAAAGAAAACGACAGTTTATTATGGTATGTGAGGAGAGAGTGACCTACCTTTAGATCATCATTGCAATTTCAAGTTTACGCATTCAATTTCAATATCGGATTTTGTCTGTCTTTTGGGAATGTAAAAAAAAAAGAGATGTCAAACAAAAATTCACAAAAATAAGTAAAACATAAGTAAAATTTAAGCAAAATATATGCGAGCCATAAGTATAACATAATGAATATGACAAAATATTATTTTGCTTTGCTAATATATATATAACAAAATATAAAGAAACTCTATAAATTAATACTCGATAAACTAATAAACTCTATAATTTAATAATTTTCTCCAATTCTAAGTTGGGTCTCTGTAAAATATAGCACAAATCGATATCCTTCAAATGGTTTGATTCAAAAGCTTCTACATAAATATTCACTTTGTTGATTAATAATTTATAATTGAACTTCTTTTGAAAATAGATGTTTACATATCGCTCAAATCTGTTTAGAACCACAGAAAAACATATGATGGGAAAACTATATAATCAAATCTGAGAAAAATACAATTTCTAAATAATAATTTTTGTAGATTAATTTTTCTTATAAAAAATGATTTTTCAAATTTTTGGTAAAACTATTATAATAATTAATGATCATATTAGTGAATGATCATAAAGAGTTACAATATAAGAAGAACAAATATAATAAAATTAAAAAAAAAAATCAATTGATGATGTGTCAGAATATTAGAGTAAGAGTTTGATGATTTGGCATCATGAGAAGAGATCACATTTAATTTTATATATATAGACTAGGGGTTATCCGCGCGTACGTGTTTTGTAAAGTTTGTTGTTACAATGAGCTCGTTTAATCTTCAAATAATAATTCTATTTCATGTGCTCGTTGATTGTTTTTCTGGTACTCGTTTGATAGTGACGATACTTTTGTGGTCATTGTGAATTAACTATATCATCTTTAACAAAAAAAAAAAAACAAAGACAGCCTTATAAGATGAAATATTATTACTGTGGGTGTAACATGTAATGAGTCAATGCAAATCATGACGAACAATAATAATATAGAAATAGAAGGAAATAGCCTAATTCGAAAGGGAAAAGTATATCAAAATAGACCTTTTACATGACGTATAATTTTTATTTGAAGTAGAATTTTTATATTGAAATAGAACTACATGAAGTAGGATTTCTACATCAATAACTTCTACATGAAATAGAACTACATGAAGTATGATTTCTATATCAAAACTTCTGCATGAAATAAAACTTCTAGTATATAGAACAAACCGATGTAAAATATAGAATTTCACCACCTAATCAAAAACGGATTACAAAACTGACAATGTACCATTTCCAAACATTTGTCGATATATATTATAGAGTGAATAATACACAAGATTTGGAGTTCCATTGTTTCATAAATTTATATTTACGATATGTCAACGTTAGACTATGACATAGGCAATTTCTGAGACAGAGAATGGAAACATGGTGATGCAGTGCAGTTACCTTGGTGAGATTGATGCGAGTTTAACATAAGCGTGATGTGGTGTTAGTCATGGAAGCCTTTATGTGACAGCCCCAAGAAAGGCTCCGCTAAGGTCAATAGTTAAGGGAGACGAAGGAAAACAAAAATATGTTTGTTTCTAATTAAGCTATAACTTAGTTTACAATTTCACATAAGTTATTTTGTTGTCCTTGTTGTCTGCGTGATTGACGCTTGTAATGATTTAACTAGTGAAATTATAATGATATGGTAGGTTTAATAGTACGTTGGGAGCCGATTTCAAATTCACTAATAGTTTCCAGCCATTCGACACCGAGATCCATGATATAACAACTAACATTCTTTACTCAGCCGCAAAGCCTCGCAAGAAACCAATAGCTTATGTTATCCTCTGATGTAGTTTTGACAAATCATAGATAGTAATGGCTGGTTACGTTTTTGTCAATAAGATGACATTAAAACTTATGCTGCACAGATAAGAACAACCAATCCAGTGCTTTCTTAGAAGTCACAGAACTCCAGGAGCAACAAACAACTTATGATTTTGCTTTTCAAAAACACCGGAACAACTGCCACAGCTCCCACGAATCATTCTGCATAGGAGAAAACATATGATGATTTAACTTTTGTGGTGACATGATGAATAGTAGATATTGTGTTTGACTCAAAAACTTTAAGCAATGCCTAAACACCAAATGTAACCAACTCTGTCCTCCTTTCTTTCATCAAGCCAGTCCTTACCTTGCCTGACTTTACAATAAGTAGTAACCATGATCGCTGCTAATAGTGGTGTACTGTGTACATCATAGTTGACCTTGTAATCTCCTTATGGCTACAACCTTTGTAAGACGTATGTGTGAAACTTTGAATAGTATCGTAGTTGTTGGAGAAATAAAAAATTCACATCATTTTTGATGAAACAGAAATTCGATTGCAATGCAAAAGGGAATTGACATCGTGATTACATGATAAACATCACTTTTTGGAAATTGAAATGTTTCTTAAATAGGACTGGAAAAAAACGAAAACGGGAAAATGGAAGTTCTCAACACGTGGACGTTTCTTTTTCTTTTTGTCAGCCGACTCCTCGAAAAAATTTGCCTCCAGGACTCTTGTTGCCTTAGCTGCCAAAGGACTAAGCTTGGCGTCCAAATCATGAACGCCTATCTTTGTATCCATTGAAATCGTTTCCATCTTAGATGTCTCACCATGTTTGACATTGCCCGCAGGCGCAGTGAGACTGGTTTTTGATTCTCCGCTTCTGTTAAGCCCTCTTCAGTCGTCTCAGTTTCCAAGTCAGCAGCATCCGTAATGATACGGGAGACAGTAAATCTTAATTTGGAATTTGCAGGTGCGCCCAATGATGGATTTGAGGCAGGCCGGAGCGGTTGTGTTGATTTCCCTGCCTCAGCAGAAGCCTATGGAGAAAGCCAGTGACGGTAGCCAGGAAATAAAAGCTCCCTTAGCAAAGTATATGAGAAACAGAGACGGGAGAAAACAGTAATGTAAATATAGCATTGTTCAACTACTAATGGTGGTTTATTGACGGTGGTGAACTTAAATTATGCTAGGCATATGGAAACACATCCCAAGGAATGAAAATTAAAGTTGTCCATGGTTCGCTAAGTAATTAATGGTTTCAGATTCAAATATTTGACAATATGCAAATCAAGCCTACTAAAATTCACACCATGTCTCATCTAATCAACTTTCATGGATATAGATCAGTGTTGCTGATATACGAACCTGTAGTTCACTCTGCAAGAACTGGTGTATGTCGTTTATAGTAACAGTTTCGTACTTGGTAACTACAGAAGAGCCGCTGGTGACTACGGGTATATTTTCCTGCCCTCCACCTATCCTGTTGCATTGGAAGAGGTGGATAAGGTATGTCAGAGAAGTAACACAGCAGCGGCGTAATAGACTTACCTTGTCATGAACTGTTGCGTTTCAGCAATGTCTGCGTCACAGTAAAGTCTGGTGGCTGATGTGGAGTTAAGTGTAACAGCACCTACAAAATTTGGAAAGCATGCAAAGTAAATGGTTTTGAAATGACAATAGAGGATATGGAATGAATTTGGGTAAGTTTGTATGCCTCCAATATTTTTTGGGTTCGCAGTGGTGATGAGGACAACAACCGGCTGCGCCGTGCTTTCGTGGAAACTTCCAGCAATGTTTTCCCAGAGGTTGACGCGCCGCTGTTTTGTTGTAAGTGATGGGGTCATTAGCACATATATGTAAATAATTGAGGCCGTACGTTTGCGCAAACGGTTAAAGGACTATGTCTTTCGCCCTGTTCTCTGCAACTTCTGCTGGTGGCTCAGGCGGAGTTGTCCAATGACATCTGCAATATAGAAAACATAATCAATCCTGTAAGAGACAGAGCAGAACACGGAAATTCCAATGTGCGATAGGGGTTAATGGTACCAAAAAGATCAATGTCTCTATGTGCGAAATCATCAAAAACCCGGAGCCTGAACTTCTGGACATCAATTTTGTCCTCCCCATCACGAACCTCCAGCAGTGTTGTCAGGTCTGTGAAACTGATGGTAGGCTTGTGGTCTGAGACCTTGTAAAGCGTTTTTGCCATGAAATTTTTCAGTCTGTAAACTGAGTTCTGCTTCAAGGTGTCCTCGTACAGGAAGAGTCGGTTTTGCCGAGATGAACCCTTGGACTGGAAAATGTAGGTCGGTTGATGAGAATTTTGTGTAAAGCTATAAGTGAGTAGAAAACGTTATTAAGGATTTGTGGCGATTATAAGGAGAAGGAGCTCAACTCCCATGAGGACGTTGCCTTTCTTGAAATCTCGGGATTCCCAGAAATGAATTAGCCTCACCAAGTCTTCGTCGTTGCAAAAATTGGCCGTCAATTTTCTCGAGAATCGGTGGGTCGGCAGAAACGGAGCGGGATTTGGATGGCATGGTAATTTTTTTTGCCATTAAGATGAAATTGATGGCGAAAGAGAGAGTGGGCAATGAAGAAGAAGCGGTTATGGTGAATCAGATTAGCAGTTGTGGATCAATAACGGATGGATGAAGATGAAGACGAAGACGAAGAGGTCGATGGTGGGCTTTTGTTGAAGAAATCACTAATATGGATATGGACGTGGATGGGCCGTTGGTTTCGTAAGGAGAGGTGGGCTTTTCGTTATTGGTGCTGCTGACGTGGCGACACAAACCATTCTTTACCATATGAGTAAATTAAAAAGAAGCATATGTTAACACAACATTTGCCTGGTACAAGTAAAACCAAACCATTCTTAACCATATGAAATAAATTAAGAAGATGTTGGTAAAAGTATTTAAGTCAATTTAAAAATTAAACACCGAGACTAGAAGAGAAGCATATATGTTAAAACTTAAAACACAACATTTGCCGGTAGAACAAACCATTATTATTTCTTGCCTTAAAAGAAGAACACCACCACCCCCATCTTTTCCGTCTTGTTCACAATCATTCGGGGTCAGCTTCTTTATTCAGCCTTCCTCTTACGGGGGTTGACCTTCAGTGTTTGGTCGGATCACAAAGTCAGTAAATCCAAATTAAAATCAACATGACATCTATCTACTTCATATATGCGGTCCAGTTGAACTCAATTGTAACTTCCAAATATTAGGCAAGACGATGACAAATGTATCGATACACAATATCTATAAGCAGAGAGAGATGCTTAGATAGTTGCATCGAGAACTTCGTCAACAACTGTTCATCGGTTCTTGTTTATCCGAGACATGCATCATCACATAACCATCGAGCACTCAAACTTTAATGCTTTATTACCTCAACGTTAATTTTTTAATCGAACGTAACTACCATCTGATTAATCAGTAGATATAATCTCCATACACAAAAACATGGTATCGAGAAATAATTTAAGAAGATGGTGGTACAAGTATTTAAGTTAACTAAAATTTAAAAACCGAGACTAGAAGAGAAATTAGACTAGAAGAGAAGCATATATATGATTAAAATCAACATTGGATGATCCATTGAGAACTTCAGGAACAACGGATCAACAACAACATAAACATAAATCATCAACAACATAAATCAGCATGGACAAAGGAGGGGGGAGTGGCCGGATATTAACCGCCATTAAGTCTTGAGACAATTGAGATGGAATCCCCTTCTTCAATTCCATATGACTTGAAAGTGCGGTTGTCTTCAAGATACTTACGTCTAAAGGCAAGAGTTATTTCCGATGCCTCTACACCTTCTTCCTCTTCCAAATCCTTCTTGAGGGAGAAAATCGTGTCCCCAGCATTAATATGCTGGATAAGCGTCCTCCCTTCCCATATATCTTTCATGTAAATCCTCATTTTTCTTCTTGTCAGGACCTGGACCTTGTCAGGACGGAACCGTGTTAGGGAAATCAAATCAGAGAGGTATGAATATATATTTCTTTGGAAAAAGCTTGCCTTTACAGTAGCAGGGTCATTGTTTGGAGGCACAGGCTTGTTTTCGAAACGATTCAAATTGGCTTTAGAAGCCATCCAGTCCCACTCCTGATTGACAACAAAATCCAGTTGGAAAATCAGAGGTATTTTTTGTTTTCTTATGTATAGATAAAAATATTTTAGCAGACTTACAGAATATGCATGAGATACACTCTTGAGATGCGTGGCGAAATCATCAGAGCTTTTGGAAGCAAAATGGCATAGTCCGCATGAAAAGGGAGATTTATTCTCAAGAACAAGTCTTGTTGTCTCAAGCGCAGTCCCCGAATCCGTTTCATCTGTGGAAAAAATAGATAACTAGTTCAGTGAGGAGAGCTTTCATGTTTATTTCAATTTCAAGACAGAGAGGAAAAAACACCTTTTAGTAAGTTTTCCCAGAGCCAATCTTTAGTAACAGGACGCAGAAAGCTTTTCCAGAGCCACTCTTGAGCTTCATCTTGTCGAGGATGTGCCAGAAGAATTGGGTACCCCTTATTTGCAAGGTTGTAAATAATAGGAGCGTGGAGATCCAGTTTAGAAAGACGACCGCATATGACCATTATATTAAATGGATCCTTGTTACGAAAGACCTCCGAGATCAAATCCACATCTGTTTCAGAGAAGGAAAGCAACGTTGGATCTCAAACCCTAATTATTACAATTGTTGAAAGAGATGAAAGAAGATTAACCGTTGAAGTGCCTAAGAGCGATTCCAGTGGAAGAAAGGTGTCGCAGGACCTCGTCGCCAGTCTGTCTTAATTGTTTTCGTCAACGCCGATTCAATTCTCTGACGGACCAGACGAGGTTCAAAACCATCGGGAATCGGACATCCGTCCATGTCCCACAAAACCGACGTTTTCTTAGTGTTCATCATCTAACCTAGTTATTTAATTTCGTCAACCCAAAAAAATATCAATCAGATTCGAATTTAGGAAAACAAAATCGCTGTAATTAGGTCTTTTAATCTACAACGTAAACACAAACATCAGATAAGCAATCGGAGGAGAGATTGGCTAACCTTTCAAATCAAAATCAGCGACCCCGTTTATTGTCGTCGGTCGAATATGCACCCACGGATATTGAATCAAACACTTTATTATTCCTTTTACAAACTTACTCAAAACTCTTCTTTTATAAAGAGATAACTTACATATTTAGATAACTCATAAATAAATATGACTATTTTCCAAATTTTAAATTGCTTATGACTCAAGCTTCCAAATTTTAAATTGCTTATGACTCAAATTTTAAACTGCTCAGAGGGATCATAAAAGATATTGAATCAAAGCTACTCAATCTTGGACAGTCAACCCAAGGGAAGGGAAGGGCGTGGCTGATCGAATAGCAAAGGTAGCCACCTCTTTTGAGGATTGTACTCCTAAGTTGTATTCGATATTGCCAATTTGGTTAAACTCTTATGTTCAGGAAGATAATCATGCGATGTAAAAGTTTGTTGGATTAATGAACCGTTGTTACGTTCTTGAGCCAAAAAAAAGAAGAAAAAAGCTTGTTTCCATGTGTTCTCTTCCACAGCACCCTTTCTTCGTTCCCTTTAAATCCTATTTAAATTTGTTCGAGAATGAGTATAATTTATTGCTTAAAGCAATCATACGAACTTAGGTGACTTGCAGAACAAGGAAGAAATTCCGTATTTGGTAGGTATTAGGATCATGCCTATCACAGGGTCGTAGATCGACGTAGGCGTCACATAACTTGGTTTATGGGAGGGATATACGTATGCTTCGATTCGTTGCAATTACTTCTCAAGTTTCTGATTATATAAGACTGACTCTTTGTTCTTTTGTACTAATTAGCAAATTCTGCTCATGCATGGCTGTTTGGGATTTCTCGGTGATTTTGGATCGGCTAACACCCCATCGGTGGCAACTGTACAACAACAAATTTTTCGCAGCCTAAACCGTGTAGCTTCTGCACGCACGTAAACAATACAAACATATATATCAAACATTTTGGGTGTACGTACGTATAAACATATATCAAACCAATAATGTCGCAAAGTCACAGACCATAGTTAATTTTAATTCTAATAAATAGATTTCGATATTATCACAAACAGGTTTTAATTTCACTTCAATCATTGCAAATATGTAGGGATCGGCAAAAACACACCTATCATAGATATGCTTATACCAATTAAGACGAATATTTGTGATTTTTTTTGTTTTTTTTTTTTTTTTTTTTTNTTTTTATATTTGACTACATTTACCTCCACATGTTCACAGCTACAACAACGAGCGGTTTTATCGTATTCGTGTGATGGACAATACTTTTGGTTCCAAAACGGATGGCATCGATTCTCAATCAAGCCAGCATCATTAGTTGGGATATGACAAGGAAAAAAAAAAAAGGAAATTAGGCAAATAAAAGTATAAAACCTCCACACAGTAAATCTCCCCATTCGAACTCCAAGGTGAGACAAAGTCTGTCCTGTGATTCTATTCAAAGTTAAAACAAATGTGATCCATCCAATCGAAATCAAGATCATAGCAAGATTAAAACAGAACATTAAACTCGTAAAGTCATTGAGAACTTCACAGGGGAAAAGTTCCGGTGAAGCGGATATGATCGAGTGTGCGACGCAGACCGTACTTACAAACCGCTGCATTTGCTGCTCTGAAACCTCCTCCGTAAGCTGGAGATGCGTCATGAGCTATCTGATGCTTAAAGAACTCTCCAAGTTTCTTCTCCACGTTCGATTTCCCTCCTTTCTTGTTAGAAGACGATGATGATGACGACGTGGCAGTTGATGCTGAGGGCAAGTTTCTTGAAGAAGGATCTGAGAGAACTTCAGACTCAAGCCACATGTAAGAGAGGACTTGGCAGATACCTTCCTCTACCTCAGGGTTAAGGTTCCTATACCCTAATGAAAACAAGACATTAAAAAAAATTAAGATGCTTTTTTTTTACTAATTGGTGAATAATAAATTCAAGAAAATACGAAAGGGTTTTGTGGATAACTATTTAAAACTAAATAAAACTTAAACACACTTTATTGTAGAGGAACGAAATCCAACCGAATAAATTAAAATTTATCAAATATTGTGTTTTAAATATATGTATTACAAAATAGATAGGTACCTTTTAGCCTAAGCCATCCATGCATCAGCTCGTGCGCAAGAATTGCTCCGGTTAGTAATCTTCATCCACCAAATTTCCATGAATTTAGTCATAGTAATAATTCAATTTTATTTATTTGTTTCTGTGGCAATGTCGTAAAGCTAATTTGAGAATTGGGTAAGTAATAAGTACCTTGGGAGGCCGTAAAGAACGAGAATCGCAGTGACTTCACATTTGCGTGTTAGCTTTTGAGGCTGAGTTCTCATACCAACAAGACGGTGAGCACCAAGTCTCGGTCTCTTAAGAACCTGTGAAGAACCAAAAAAAAAAAAAAAAAAAAGGAAATTACTGTTTCGAATCAAATTATTAATTAAGTTGTTTTATCAAAAATTTAAAAAGACTTACACTTGTGACTGTTTGTTCTTCAGACAAACATAAACCCCGTGTCTCAGGCATGTGATGGTATCCCTATGGGTAAAAAAAGGAATTATAAATCGTACTCTTTCAGAGAAACTCAACGAGAAAAATGTTATGTATAAGTCTAAAGATCAAGGATTACATTTTTCTCTCCTACGATAGCATCATTGAGAGCTTCTCTTTGAACAAGAAGCATGGGAATTTGTTGATCAAGTTTCATGTACATTCCTTCGTAATAGTCTCTTATCGCATGGTAAAGCGGTTGGCAATCTCCAGTGTCGGTTATCGCGGTTTCCATACATTCTAGACATAGACTTCTCCCATCTTCTAACGTGTAGTATCTCACATCCCATGACTTGATCACAACATAGAAAGAAAAAAAGTGATTTGTGGAAGAAGAAAAAAGATATGGGCTTACCAATTATGAGGGTACTAATATTTTTTTCATATTTGACTACGTTTACCTCTAAACGTTCGCAGCTACAACAACGAGCGGTTTTATCGTATTCGTGTGATGGGCAGTACTTTTGGTTCCAAAACGGATGACATCGATACTCGATCAAGCCAGCATCATTAGTTGGGATCTGAGAAAAATAAAAAAATAGGCACATAAAAGATATGTGATGTGCAAGAATGCAATAATGTTATTGTATAGTTACTTACAAAATGGTGACAAACTTCGCACTTGGGATGAGTAAGCTCTTTGAAACAAAGCTTATGATAAGGTTTGGTTCCTGACAGAGAGAACTTCAAATCAAGAGAGAAGACAAAACACACAACCTTAGTCACTTCAAAAAGGAAATTAACACAAAATAAGAGTAATGATATATGCATAGAAGTGCATCTTATATACCTCATGTTCGGTTATGGGATAACTACAAGAATGGCAAAGAAAGCATTCGGGATGAAAGAATGTGCCCATGCATCCTAAATAGTTCCCCAATCCAATATCACGATTGCAACCTCCGCATATTCTGCTCAAAATCGAGCAAATAACATTACCATGCGATTTGAAATAGTTGAATTTTTTTTTGCCTATAGTTTATCATCAACTATAGTTTAGTTCACATCTATATCACGGTGAAAATTTCGAACGAAGACTATATTTTAGTAAAAATCGCGACTTGAAAAAAAAAAAAAAAAAAAAAAAAAANTTTCGCGACTTGATGTTTCTATGGGATGGACTAACGCCAACATTCGTTCTTTAATTGAATTTTGCTTCAAACACAAATTATAATAGTAATTGTTTTAGTTTTTTTAGAAAGGGGTTTAAACTTTTAAATTACAATACGAAGACATGAGTTTTTTTTTTTTTTTTTTTTTTTTTTTTTTTTTTTTTTTTTAAAANTTTTTTTTTTTTTTTTTTTTTTTTTTTTTTTTTTTTAGTAACACGAAGACATGAGTTTTCAGTTAAAAATTCTGTAAGTGCAATTCCAATAAAAAAGACACTGAACCTGGATCTGAAACTAAATAACAGAATGTGTTTTGTTGTACCTTTGTCTTCGTCTGCATTGATAGGAAGGCTCATAAGGTGGAGGAATGTAAGATGAAGGATTCAAGCCACCATGAAAAGGCCTTCGAAAATCTGGATTGTTATCCATTGACCAACCATATCCTGCCAATTATTTTTGTTTATTTTTGACAAGAAAAATCAATCTCTAAGTTAACACAATAATGTTTTCAGTTAACTTTGATTATCTCTAGTTTAATCTGAATTCATAAACGTATACCATGTGGGCGCTTCGTATCGTCAGCTAGAGAAAGTGAAACTGCACGGTCGAGTTCTTCTTTGGCTCTTGCAGCTCTCGACCGATCATCCTGATTTGATCATCCAAAAATGTAAATCAACCTTTTTTTATAACAAGTGTTGTATATGATTGTACGTCGCAATTCCTTTATACTACTGACATCAGCAAATAAAATTGATGCTATAAATTAACATATTTACTTTTTAAAAAAAAATTATTAATTTTTGTCCACCATATAGATTTTATCTTTTAAAGATTTTAATGACTAAATATCATTAGTCAGACCACCTCAATCGAATCGTACTCTTCCATCATGCATATTTTGTATTAATTAATTATTCATCATGGACTAAAAATTATATTCCTATACCAATGAGCTACGCACGGCTACCCCAATATTAACCTTTAAAAAAAAAAGATCATAAATTTATATAAAATAATAATATATTTTATACAAAATTAACAAAATAGAAAATTAAATATCAGACCAAATTAACTCATAATTATTATTCTATACAATATAGCTCACAAAACATTTGGGGGATGTATTGGAATAGGGGTTTTAAGTGATTTTAAATCATTTTGTACTTTAGGAAATTTTAGGAGATTTTGGAAGATTTTGTGGGATTTAGAGGGATTTAGAAATGTTTTGATGAAATTTTGGCGGATTTTAATGGGATTTCAAATGAGTTTTGTGAGATTTTATTGGGATTTCAAATGATTTTTGTGGGATTTGATAATATTAAAGAAAATAATAAAAAAATCCTAAAACTAATGAAAAAAACTTCAGCGGAAAAGCAAATCTTTCGTCTATTCAACTAGTAGGACCAAGACACAAAATTTTCACATCAAGTAGTCGATTTGGATTTATTGCAAGAATCGTTTAATCCTATCAGATTTCGGAACAACCCATAAGCTCTAATCAATAAAATTAGCTGTTGCAACCTAATCAAGTTATTGAAACCAAACCCAGAAATATGTTCACAAAATTACCCAGAAATATGTTCACAAAATACGTTTTCAAAGTCAAAGAAAAACAAAATTGGAAAAAAAACTAGGTTGTACATATTTGTCATCAAACGAAGGCAATGGGAGGAGATGGAAGTAGAAGTACTTAAGAAAAGAAAAACTCTCCAAATCCCTCCTATAGAGGTGTGATTTCTTTTCTACTATTTTTAACTAAAAATGGGAATGAAATCACCTAAAATCCTTTTCAAAAGTAGTTTACTAAAAGAGATATTTAGTTTTGAATAACAGTGGATTTGATTTAGTATTAACAAATTCTTGATTGAATAACAGGGTGTAGGTGATTTTAAATGATTTTAGAAGAATTTCATGTTCAATAACACTAGATTTGAAAAAATATTTGAGAATCCTTAATTGAATAACAGTAGATTTAAAAAAAAAACAAAATCACCTATAATCACTTAAAACCCCCATTCCAATACATCCCCCTTAAAACCTAGAATCCGCTTAACTGATTAAATTAGTTAAAAATATCTCAACTCAGCCCACTGTTATATTAAATAATACCTAACTGAACCGACCGATAAACCGATTTCTACCTATTTTTGTCATCCTTAATAGTGCTCAAGACCACATTGTCACATCATCTCCGGTTTAAGCATTAAAAGCCAGTGAGACTCATGACAAAAAAAAAATAATAAATAGAACAAATTAAATAACTTTTGGTTATTATAGATGTGACAATTTCACAGAATGTACGTCAAAGGCCCGTGATATTTCTATAACATGATGGGAAAAAAGTAGTATTTGTATACTTTAAAAAATATATATATAATCACATGTTTATAGTAGATTAATATTGGAAAAAAAATGAATGAATAGAGTTTAAAATGAAATCGAGGAAATTTATAATAAAGAAAATAATTACCAAAGAGGATGAAGGTAGAGGAAAGACCATATTCTCGTCTTCTTGAAACTGAGGGGGGTGATGATTAGTGCGACCACCACCACCACCACCACCACCATTAGAGCCACTCTTGAACAGCTTACTCACCCATTTCATCAACTTCCATTTTCTCTCTCTGTATGTTGACGAAGACGACGACCCAACTTCCCCTGTATAATTTTCAAAACGTTAGGTTACTTCTTCAATATTATTAAGTTTAAAGCCTGAATTTGGAACATTTTGCGTGTTCGACTTGGTCATCTAGATTTCTTTTCGGATGTTTTATCTACGGTGGGCTTGCGGACAAGCCTGGCCGGGATTAGTCAGGTGCTTATGCGAAAACCGAATATTCAGTGCAACATATATAGAATTTGGAAAGAAAAACGCACCGAAGATACACGGATTGGAGATATGGCTGACACGAGCAACACCGTAGGAAGAAGAAGAAGAAGAAGGAGAAGAGGAGAAGGAAGCAGAATCCATGAGGAGTAAGAATGGCCCACACGTGTTTATATATCTTTGAAAACGTGTGAGTGAAGCGAAAACGACGGCCGGAGAGAGAAGCAAACAAAAGAAGAGGAGGAGGAGGAAGAAGAGGGGAGAGGGGAGAAGAAGAAGAAGTTATAAGTCATGAATTGTTGTTATTAAAGAATAAAAACATATATGAAAAGAGAACAAAGAAAGAGAGAATCTTTGCAGAAGAGAGATCGGGCAAAAAAATTTAAAGAAAAAGAAAAGGAAGAGATGCTTAGCTTCTGAAAGGAAAGGAACAGAGAGAAAGAGATGTTTTTCTAAGAGAATATTTTATACATTTTTCCACTTTTTTTTTGTTTTGCTGAGGCGGAGAATCCCTCAAACAACGGTGTTGGGAGGAGGAGGATAGTTGAATTTGAAACCTTTTAAAGCTTCTCTCTTTTCATTTTTTAAAAAAAAAAATCTTTTTTTTTTTTGTTGGAGAGAAAAACCAAAAAGTGAGAATTGTAAACGAAAGCAAAAAAAAAATTCTTCCTTTTGGGTTTTGATGGAGACACTCGTCCCGTTAGCTCTCCTACATACTATTTCCAAATAAGTTTCCGGTTTAACTTTGTTTTAATTTGAATTTTGATATTTGTCTTTTTGGTTTAAGAAAATTTTTAATTTTTTTTTGGTTTTTAATGTTAAGAATATTTTGATACTGTGGACTTGGTTCTTCGGTTTAGGTGTTGATTTCTGTTTAAACTCATGCATTATTGCATTGTCACAACGAAGACGATACTATAAACTAGTACTAAGTTTCTATTAAGGAAAGAATATCTCTTGGTCAATACGATATATCAATCACTACAATTACGCTCATTAGGATCTCTGTAATTACTCTCTTACGATCCTTGTAATTACTGCTGTACTGTGTATATATTGTGACCATCTCCATGAATACATAGACATCCTTCTATGCTTCTCTATATGGTATCAGAGCAGAAAGATACTTAGACCTCTGTAAAATTTTCTCTCTATCTCTTCTCTCTTCCTTCCCTCCCTCTCTCGCTCTGCCAATATGGCCCATTCTGATAACAACTCATCCCCTCCTGAGGTTACAACTTCCGCTGAAAATATCACCCTCAACTCATCTTCCCTTCTCAACATCAATATGTCCAATATTACTAAACTCTCCTCCTCCAATTACCTTGTCTGGAGCCGCCAAGTTCATGCTTTACTTGACGGGTATGAACTCGCTTCCCACCTCGACGAATCTGCTGCTCTACCAGTGCCCTCTCTCACTGTTGACAATGTTACAACAGTCAATCCGGCACACACCCTCTGAAAACGCCAAGATAAGCTCCTTTATAGTGCCCTCCTAGGCGCGATATCTCCACCAATTCAGCCTCTTGTCTCGCTCGCTTCTACCTCTGCTGAATTGTGGGTTACGTTAGCGTCGACCTACGCCAAACCAAGTCGTGGCCATATCAAGCAACTGCAACTTCAACTCAAGCAGTGGATCAAAGACAACAAAACCATCAATGAGTTTGTTCAAGGTCTCACATCACGCTTTGATCAACTTGCGCTTCTTGGCAAACTCATTGACCATGAAGACAAGATTGATCATGTGCTTCAGGGACTACTAGAGGAATACAAACCTGTTGTTGATCAAACAGAAGGCCGTGATGCTCCTCCTACTCTGACGGAGCTTCATGAGAAGCTCATCAATCATGAAGCAAAACTGATGTCAACCGCTTCTCCCTCTTTTCCGATCACTGCAAACGTTGTCGGCAACCGTCCTCGCTCCAACCAGAAACACAACCAGCGCACGACTCAGACCTGGTCCAATCAGCCCCAACAGCAGCAGTCTTGGAACAATAACGCCAATCAACAACGGAACCAACGTCCATATCTAGGCCGCTGTCAGATCTGCGGAGTACAGGGTCACTCCGCCAAGCGATGCTCTCAGCTTCACACTGTCCAACAGACCACTCAAAAGGCGCTCCTTCCAACTCCTCCGTACCCACCAACCCCATGGCTTCCACGTGCTAACCTTGCCACAAGCTCCCAGCCTTGGGTTCTGGATACCGGAGCCACACACCACATCACCTCCGACCTCAACAACTTGGCACTACACCAACCTTACAATGGAGGTGAAGAGGTTATCATTGGTAATGGGAGTGGCTTACCCATCACACAAACTGGTTTTGCTTCTCTTCCCTCATATACTAAGCCACTATCACTTACCAATGTGCTTTATGTTCCGGATATTAAGAAGAATCTTGTCTCTGTGTATCGTCTTTGCAACTCTAACAAAGTTTCTGTGGAATTCTTCCCGGCCCATTTTCAGGTGAAAGATCTGAGCTCGGGGGTCCCGTTACTCCAAGGTCGTACCAATGAGGACTTGTATGAGTGGCCAATCATGAAACCAGCAGTAACAGCATTTTTTACAACACCTACAGTCAAAGCTTCTCTCTCTGATTGGCATTCTCGCCTTGGCCATCCTTCTCTTGCAATTCTGAAAACTATTATTTCTAAACATTCCTTGCCTTGTTCTGTTTCTTTATCAAAATCTTTATCTTGTGTTGATTGCTTCTCCAATAAAAGTCACAAACTTCATTTTTCTCAAACTTCAATCTCTTCTACTCGCCCCCTACAATACCTCTTTACGGACTTATGGACCTCTCCCATAATCCCTGTTGACAAATATAAACATTATCTTATCATTGTTGACCATTTTACTCGCTACACTTGGTTTTATCCACTGCAATTAAAATCCCATGTCAAAGAAACCTTCATTCGGTTCAAAGCTCTTACTGAAAACAGATTCCAAACTAAAATTGGCACTCTCTTCTCTGATAATGGTGGGGAATTCATTGCTCTCCGTGATTTTCTTGCTTTTGCAGGTATCACTCATCTTACTTCTCCACCACATACCCCCGAACATAACGGGCTTTCTGAAAGACGTCATCGTCACATAGTTGAAACGGGTCTTTCCCTTCTTCATCATGCTAAAATTCCAACTACATATTGGTCTTATGCCTTTTCTACAGCAGTCTATCTTATAAATAGAATGCCAACTCCAGTTATATCTCTCAATTCTCCATATCGTCTTCTCTTCCAAATCGAGCCCAACTATTCTAAACTCAAAATTTTTGGCTGTCAAAACTTCCCATGGCTAAGACCTTACCGTTCTCATAAGTTGGAAACACGATCTACTCCCTGTGTTTTCCTAGGCTACTCATTAACACAGAGTGCTTACTTGTGTCTTGATCCCACCTCAAATCGTCTTTATGTCTCTCGTCATGTTCGTTTTGATGAGAACACATTTCCTTTTCAGACTTTATCGTCCTCCTCTCCTGTTACTGCAGGTCAGATTGATGATTGGTGTTCACCAGTCTCTGTGATTCCAGCACTGCCGTTTAATACTCCCTCCTTGGTGCCACCGCAGAGTCCCGTGATTCCACCGAGCCCAGCGATTTCACCGACTCCAGAGGTTTCACCGACAACTGAGTTACTGATCCCAAGTCCGGAGACTTTGATCGACAATTCCACCATGGACTCCGACGAACACACCTCGCCTGTGATTTCTCCGGTTCCACAAGTCAACGACGAACCACAACTCTCGTCATCCGCCACGACCACAAACCATGACACGACAACTTCTTCTCCACGGGCCCAAGCCCAATCCACTTCCTCAACTTCTACATCAACTTCAGGCCCAACAACATCACCTCAGCCCACTGGCTCCCACAGCCCACAACCGCCACATGCCCATCACAACTCACCCACACCTGAACCTGAACCGAGTCCATCTAATTCTTCTGGTTCCTCTTCTTCGACGGCGAACGCTTCGCCACCGCCGGACAATGGTCACCCAATGCAGACTAGAGCAAAATTGGGGATCCGTAAACCCAATCCAAAATACGCACTCTCCGTCACCAACCCTGAGAGCGAGTACTGGATTCCCACTACTGTCGCTCAAGCCCTTGCAGATCCACGGTGGAGGAATGCTATGGGTAAGGAGTTCAACTCTGTTTTGCGCCACAAAGTTTATTCCTTGGTACCATCAGCCCCCAATCAGCGTATCGTGGATACACGTTGGATTTTCACAATCAAATATCACCCTGATGGTTCTGTCCGCGAGTACAAAGCTCGATTTGTGGCGAAAGGTTACTCTCAACAACCTGGTGTGGACTATACGGAGACATTCAGTCTAGTCATCAAGTCCACCTCACTCCGTGTAGTTCTCGATGTCGCAGTAAGTCGCTCCTGGCCGATCAAACAGCTTGATGTAAACACTGCATTTCTTCAAGGGACATTAACAGAAGAAGTCTATGTCACACAACCCGCTGGTTTTGTTGATTCTGATAATCCGACACATGTCTGTCGTCTTCATAAGGCTTGTATGGCCTTAAACAGGCGCCTCGCGCTTGGTATATGGAGCTCAGCAAATTTCTTCTATCTTCTGAGTTTACAAACTCTCTTGCTGACACCTCCCTGTTCATACTCAACCGTGGCCGTAGTCTCATATACATGTTGATATATGTTGATGACATAATTGTTACAGGGAATGATCAGCACCTTTTGCACCAGACTCTACAAGCACTTGCCACTCGCTTCTCTGTAAAAGACCCGGAGGATATCAACTATTTTTTGGGGATTGAAGCTCATCGCACCAGCTCTGGTCTGCATCTCACTCAGCGGCGGTATATTCTTGATCTCTTAAAACGATGCAACATGTTGGATGCTAAACCAGTGAGTACACCGATGGCTAATACACCAAAGTTGACTCTCCGTTCTGGAATGCCACTCCCTAATCCGACTGAATATCGCGCTACCGTTGGCAGTCTTCAATATTTGGCTTTCACCAGACCTGACGTCTCCTATGCAGTCAATCGCTTGTCCCAATTCATGCATGCTCCCACCTCTGATCATTGGCAAGCAGTTAAGAGAGTGTTACGTTATCTTGCGGGTATAAGCTCTTATGGTCTGTTTTACAGCAAAGACAATCCGACCACACTCCATGCCTACTCTGATGCTGATTGGGGAGGAGATACTGATGACTACATCTCCACAAATGCATATATTGTCTATCTCGGAAAACATCCGATCTCATGGTCCTCGAAAAAGCAAAAAAGAGTGGCTCGATCATCCACAGAAGCTGAATACAGGTCTGTTGCTAATACTTCTGCTGAAATAAGATGGATTTGTTCGTTGCTATCTGAATTGGGAGTCAGAATCCCTGCTGCTCCGGTTATCTATTG
Source organism: Noccaea bulbosa (assembly GCA_900406535.1). Lineage (NCBI taxonomy): Eukaryota > Viridiplantae > Streptophyta > Magnoliopsida > Brassicales > Brassicaceae > Noccaea > Noccaea bulbosa. The sequence goes on from OVBJ01000350.1 coordinate 61,038, forward strand.
CGATAATGTGGGTGCCACCTACTTATGTGCAAACCCGGTTTTCCACTCTAGAATGAAGCATCTTGCCTTAGACTACCATTTCATCCGTAATCAAGTCACATCTGGCAGTCTCCGTGTCGTTCATGTATCCTCAAAGGATCAACTTGCTGATGCTTTAACGAAACCATTGACCCGAGCTCCTTTCACGAACCTTACTTCCAAGATTGGAGTTTCTAGAGCTCCTCCATCTTGAAGGGGCATATTAAGGAAAGAATATCTCTTGGTCAATACGATATATTAATCACTACAATTACGCTCATTAGGATCTCTGTAATTACTCTCTTACGATCCTTGTAATTACTGCTGTACTGTGTATATATTTTGACAATCTCCATGAATAGATAGACATCATTCTATGCTTCTCTATAGTTTCATGTCCATGCATTATGCGCCAACTTGTTTAATTTTGCGTTTTTCCTTAATTGTTCTTTCGTCTTAATGTGGCGTGACTTTAGGCCATACACGATAAAGATGCGCTTTTTTATATCACAAACAACTTTATAATGACAATTAAATCTTTATGAAATTCAAACGACAGGACAAATAGTATATTATAATTTGGGGCATCAATCTATAGGAAGGTCGTGACTGGTGATGACGCAACAAAGGTGAAAGAGGCTTCAAAGTGGAATCAAACAACCAATTTTTACAGAACAAAAGCCTAACCTATAATTATTTTAAAGTTATTTTTTCCAATTTTTTTACATTAAATCAAAATTAATAATTTGGGTTAAAGACAGCATCAGATCAAATCTAGCTTTTCCAGGAGCAGTTGCCACCTTGAGATCTGGCCACTTCTTTATCAACTTGCTAGATCCCATGCCTTATTTTAACCTACGTTCTAAAAATCCCCGATTTTTCCGATTAACCATCCGATTAATC
>OVBJ01000351.1:0-61947 GCA_900406535.1 Noccaea bulbosa
GACGCAGTGACTTTGGTGGCGGAAGAGATGGAGGTCGTGGATCTGGTGGTCTATTTGGCGGGGTGGATTCGGAGGAAGAGGTGGAGGCGGTGACGGAGGAGGATAATAGAAAAAGACAAAGNTTTTGATATATCTGGTGGTATCCTAAAGTATATGCACGCCAGTGTTGCAGCTTACAAGAACAAATATCGTATAATGAATTCTGCAACTTTTGTTTTATCTTAGTTACTTACAAGAACAACACCACTGATATTCCATATAGTTTCGATAGAATGGAATCGTAAGTATAATTACTATAAACCATTAACCATAACCGGTACTAAACCCACAAAACAGTGTCGACAATATAACAAACCACATTCATGGAGTTCATATGTGACAGTCAATGTTTTTGATTATAGTATCAATACCGTCTATCTTATTTCCTCGGTTATGGTATGGACTAAACTCCCGCTATTTCATTATATGTGTTATAAAATGGATTGATAATGTGTGTTGTTTAGCCGAAGGACAATTTGGTATATATTACATATAATATATTTTATAGTTAGTTTTTTAATTTAAATTTTTTTTATGGTTATAGGTGCCAATTTCTCTTAATTTAAAGTGAGTCTCTATCAAGTATCAACAACAACCTTTTAGTTTTGATTGGTTATAATCCAACCGTCCGGATTCACTGCCCACACCACACCTAATGATTATCAATATCAAGGAAGCATTTTCCGCATCCGTCTATGGAAAACGCAGAAAACCTGAAAAGCCAATAGCTTTTGGTGTCGCTTTTCGTATAGTTTCCGAATTCCAGATCAGCCATTTCCAAAAACACATTTGATCCCGGGAGTTCCCATTTTTGCTCTTATTTCGCATAGATCGGCGACTTAAGGAACCGTGAATTGAGTAATCGGAAGAGATGAAGTACGTTTTGGTGACTGGAGGAGTTGTGAGTGGGCTTGGCAAAGGCGTCACTGCCAGTAGTATCGGCGTCGTGCTTAAAGCTTGTGGCCTTCGTGTTACCTCCATTAAAATTGGTTTCATCTCTCCCTCTCTCTCTCTCTCTCTCTCTCTCTCTGGAGTTGGAATTTCTCATTTCGTTTATGAAGAACAACAAAAGGAAACACCTTTTGACTATAAATAGTAACAATTTGCGTTTTCACAGGAAGTCCTATAAAGCTTGAGCCTTTCGTTTCTGTTGATCTTGACTTTGTTAACATTATAAAGTTTGAGCCTTTCTATTTGTTGATCTTGACTTTGTTAATGCATCGATCGTATTGTGTAACTCTTTCGTCTCCTAGACTCTGTTAACGTTCTTAGATTCAAATGATACAGATCCATATTTGAACACTGATGCTGGTACTATGTCTCCTTTTGAGCATGGAGAGGTTTTTGTACTCGATGATGGTGGAGAGGTTCTTTTCTTTGACATTTCCTTACATTTTTGTTTGTTCATAAAGCACCTCGTTGCTAAAGCCGATTGTTTTGTGATCTTTCTGAAGGTCGATCTTGATTTGGGCAACTATGAAAGATTTCTCGATGTGACACTAACCAAAGACAACAACATAACCACTGGCAAGATCTATCAGGTAACTGATTTGAAGGGCCTTGTAGTGTTAAAATGTATGCTGTCAACTTTCTGAATTTGCTACATGATTAACGTTTTTACCTTTTTCTCTCACTAGTCTGTTCTTGACAAGGAACGAAGAGGCGACTACCTAGGGACGACTGTTCAGGTAAAAAGTTTGTGTGTGTGAATTTAGTAGATTGTGTTTTGATCTTAGTAGTTAAGCTTATGTTTTTTCTTTGTGCTTGTAGGTTGTTCCACACATTACAGATGCAATCAAGGATTGGATTGAGTCAGTCTCTCTGATTCCTGTGGATGGAAAAGAAGACCAAGCTGATGTTTGTGTTATTGAGTTGGGAGGGACTGTTGGTAAGAGCTATTTGCAATACCATTCATATCTGGCTTTTAGATCCTTTCTTACATTCTTTTATGTTTCACTTATGAATTATGATAGGTGACATAGAATCAATGCCTTTTATCGAGGCCTTGAGACAATTGTCATTCTCGGTTGGTAAGCCTTTGAATCCTCCTCCTCCTCCTCTGAGCTATCTTTCAGTGGCTCTCTACTCTATTCTTATTGATGTTCCTTCCTCTTTCGCTTGATAGGACAAGAAAATTTCTGCCTTATTCATGTGAGCTTGATTCCTGTTCTTGGTGTTGTTGGGGAGCAGGTAGAATATTTCCTTACTTAAGGACATGTTTTAAATAATGGTAAACTTTAAAATCGGACTTCAACTTTGTATATGTTACTTCATGCAGAAAACAAAGCCAACCCAACACAGTGTTCGAGAACTAAGGGCTTTGGGATTGACTCCTCACTTTTTGGCGTGTCGCTCTGCTCAGGTATCGCTTCAAACTGTGAACTCTCTCAGTCACTGCAGAGTCTAGAAATGCCTTAATATCTTTCTTCTTTTTCTTTGCCACCAGCCACTAATGGACGCTGCGAAGGCAAAGTTGTCTCAGTTTTGTCATGTGGCGGTATAACTTGTTTGAAGTCTATGTTGTGGATTTATTACTTGACTGATGTGTAGATTATGCAGTTGGGGTTTTATATCACTTGTTGGTTTTTCTATTGCAGGCTGCTAATATCCTCAATATCCATGATGTTCCAAACATTTGGCATGTTCCTCTCCTACTCCGAGTAAGTTTTTTGGCTCTTCCAAAGAGAAAGAAAGTTGGAAACTGAAATATGTGTTTTGTTATTGAAGTGCTTTTTTCTTGCTCCAGAACCAAAACGCTCATCACTCGATTCTCAAACAACTGAATCTAACCAGGTTAGTCTCATTTCTTGCGGTGTTCATTTTTTTCCAACATCACAAGTGAATAGTTTCAGCGTAACACAAAACTCGTGTCTTTTCAGCGTTGCAACAGCACCTGATCTCGAGAGCTGGACTCAGATGGCTGAGACTTTTGATAACCTGACAAATCATGTGAGCATTTGCTGGCCTGCACACTTTTCTTTTAGAGCCTTTGCTTTTCTTACTCAGAGAGACTATCCCTCTGTTATGCACCACAGGTCAACATTGCTATGGTTGGAAAGTACGTTGGTCTAACGGATTCTTATTTGTCGGTTGTTAAGGTAAACTGAGAAGAAACAAATGAAGTTTGAGACATTGTCTTCTACCAATTGAATTTCTCTCGCATTTGATTTGCTTTTTTTTTTTTTTTTCCTCTTTTCATATTTTCCCCTTCGCCGCAGGCCCTTCTTCATGCCTGCATTGCATGTTCATTGAAGCCGCAGATCGAATGGATTGCAGCTTCAGATCTTGAAGACGAGAGTGAAAAATCTGTATATACCATCTTCTTGAATCTTTCTGATCAAGAGTTGTATGCTATACTACTACTGTTTTGCTTAAAGCATCAGTTTCTCCTTTGCAGACTCCGGAAGCACATGCTGCTGCTTGGAAGATTTTGAAGGTGAGAGAGATGTTGTGTCACGAGACATTCTATGCCATGCCAACAATATAATCTCATTTATTTTTTTTTTACTTTTGCAGAGCGCAGAATGCATTCTGGTTCCTGGTGGTTTTGGAGATCGTGGCGTGAGCGGAATGGTTTTAGCAGCAAAATACGCTAGAGAGAACAAAATTCCTTATCTTGGGATCTGCTTGGGGATGCAAATAGCAGTAATTGAGTTTGCCAGATCTGTAAGAAACTTGTTTCAAACTTGCTAAATTCCATTTCCCTCCCTAAAACCATTTTTAGCTCTCTTCTTCTTCTTCTTCTTCTTCTTCTTAATCGCTGCTGGCATTGGTTTCAGGTTTTGGGTTTGGAAAGAGCGAATAGCACCGAGTTCGATGCTCAAACACCTGACCCTGTTATTATATTCATGCCAGAAGTATGTATTACGAACATGTAAACCTATCAGTGGACTCATACTCATTCTCTCATTTCATTTTTTTATATGACCACAGGGCTCAACAACGCATATGGGAAGTACAATGAGACTAGGATCCCGAAGAACACATTTACAGAGTCAAGACTGTCTCACTTCAAGACTGTAAGCATAACTTGCATTTATCTTTAACCGTTTCGTTGAGATTCCTTGTAGTTTTTAGTTCATGATCTGAAGACTTAACATCTTGTTCTTCTCCGGGCATTCACTAGATACGGCGACGTTAGTTATGTAGACGAGAGGCATAGGCATCGTTACGAGGTTGGGTTTTTCAGTAAAGGTGGATCCTTTAATATTTACTATTATTATAGACAGAGAATTGATCACAGTGATTGATTTGATGATGTTAGGTGAATCCAGCAGTAGCTGAATCACTTGAAGAAGCTGGTTTAAGACTTGTGGGCAAAGATGATTCAGGGAAACGAATTGAGGTATCGAAACAAAAAAAAAACCATCAATAGGCATTAATTATCGTATTTGGTCTGTCTCTGCAAAATCTGTTTTTTTGTTTCAACAGGTGATTGAGTTTCATGATCATCCATTCTATGTTGGAGTTCAGTTTCATCCAGAGTTCAAGTCAAGACCCACTCGACCTTCTCCTCTGTTTGTTGGCAAGTCTTGTTCTTTTTCAATATACACTTGTCTCGAAATCTCACACAGTAAAACTCATTAAAGATTTTTGTAATTGAATTTCCTTTACAGGGTTTATATTGGCTGCGAGGAATCTTCTTCAGACCCATTTAAGCAATTGAGCCGAAGCTTGAGCTCGAGATCTTCATCATCGTCATTATACATTTTTGTAAATAGAATAAATTGACATTTGTTACTTTGTCATCTTAATAAGCCTTATATTGAAGGCAAGACTTATTCACTGACAAGATGACAAATAGACCAAAGAAGGCACAGCCGCACAAGTGTATTTAAAATGTAAAAAGAAAAAATCCCATTATTTTGTTTTGAAAAATGAAGAATTTAAATCTTTTTTTTTGGACCGACACTAATTAGAGGAATACTTGAGGGAACATGGTATGTGCAAGTGAGGCTACAAGAGGAACATAAGCCATTAACCAAATCAATCTCTCTACTTGGTACATGATTTTTTCTTTTATAATGAGGGGACACTAATAGAACTACAGTATCTACACAAGATACCAAAATAAAAATTATTGATAAGGAAAAAAATAATTAATGATAAAACCAACAAAATATCATCCACATGAATTACCTAACTCTGTTTTTCTTTTACTCCCCCCAACAAAAATGATCCAACCCGCCGGCAAACCACACATTATAATATGAAAATTCCCACATCTCAATTGTGTCTCCGGTTAGGCTAAACCGCCTCTAAACCAAACCCAGTTTACAGGCAAGGGTTTTCATCTTCTTCTACAACAAAAGCTACCTTTGATTTTCTTCCAAACCGAACCGGTCAAGGTCGATGAAACTTCCTCTACTCCTCCACTCTCCTCCTCATATAGCATCAATGGCTGATTTAAAACAATCTAAAAGTAAATTTGCATTTCTTTTTTTGAAGACATTACAACATTTCTCGCAAAAAAAAAAAAAATATAATGATCAAAGATACTCTGAAGACCAAAAAAAAAAATCTGATGGTCATAAGCAGACCCACATGTGATTAGAAAGAACATAACCAGCTGGCTCAACCCAATCAATGGTAGGATTCTACTAAAAGCCATTGTCACCTACAATGGGGTCCGAAAAGAATCGGTCCCCTTTGCTTTTCGACATTTTTATAAAGAACAAAAGAGAAGGTGGGGTCACTCAGATTTTTATACACCAACACAGAGAACAAACAGACCCATTCTTGGAACTCTATTTAGCTGTGTTAATAGGGATGGTTAAGAGAACGTTGTTCACACGTCTCTCTATCATTAACCTAACTAGACAGTCACCTAAAAACCCAATTGAGCCTAAAGACGACTTATCTCCATAGTCAGACCCATAGAAGGAGCCACTCATTTGCCATTTGGTGAAGACAACCCTACATAGTGGCACACTGTGCTCATCACATCCACCGACAGAAGAACAATGGTGTATCAGCTAGACAAAACAAAGAGACATTCTAATCTTTGCAAACAATCTAGAGCTTCCCTGCAAGATTCTATGATGCAATAAGCCAGAGAGAAGAAGTCAAAAAGAGTCTTCCCTAGTCTTATCTCCATAGTAATATAGAAAAGCGAGAGCAGGTTTTCTCAAGAATTTTTAAGTCAGTGACTATAGTGGTTCAACTACTGATGAGCAAACTAACATAAAGCAACTATTAAATTAAACTGAAAACAAACAAAAAATGAGAAAGAGTTGAGAATATTATTACCCGGCGGCGACGGCGAAAAACCGGCGGCGTCAATGCGAGTGACGATACAAGTCGTAAGGCGTCCATAGAGCGTCTAATGGACAAGGACGTTTCGAATCGAGTCTTAACCATGGCTTGCCACTACCTGACCAATGGAGCAAGCTCACCGGACCAGGATGCAAATCACGGCAGCTACCTCTAACATTGTCCCCGCCGAGCCCGTGCTGGTTCCACCGGTGGGAAATCGGCGCCACGTGACCGGCGAAAACAAGAAGAAACGGTGGCAGCGAGCCGAGCTCGTAAATCCGCTCGGTTCTCTGAATCTCCATCCATTTCTCGATGCGTTTCGTGTATCCAGCTCGTCTCCATTTCTTCAGATCTATCACCATCACGCCTGTGTTGAAGTAGCAAGGGCTCCTCCCTCGGAACGTACCGGAGAATCTCTCGTCCGACCAGAACCCTCCGGTGAAGTATTTGGTGAAGTTCGCGTGGCAGTACTCCGGAGCTCCGATTATCCTCGAGCCTAGACCGGTTTTCCAGAGCTTCGCGATGTCGTCGACGACGACGAGATCCGAATCCAGGTATATGACCCGGTTAACGCAGGGCTCGAGCAGATCCGCGAGGTAATTTCTGGCGTAATTCAAGGGCTGCTCGAGAGCTTGTCTCACGGAGGAAGAAATCAAACCGCGAACGGTCTCAGGGGCAAAATAGTAAACGTTGAATTTCAATTCCGGGAAAGTCGATCTCACCAGCGACTCTAGGTTTGTCTCGGAGACGATGAAGTGGAAGAAGACGCTCTCCGGGCACATCGAGTGCTGAAGGATGGAATTGACGGCTGCGATTGACCCACGGAGGTACTCGACGTCGAGTGTGATCGCCACGTGGACCAGCGAGGGATTGCAGACGCCGGAATCTGCTCCCGAGGAGAGACATTCGTTGGCATTGCGAAACACGGGGGATTTTCTGAAGGATGATAACAAGCTCCGATCCGGTGGTGTCGGTCGGAGGTAAGCGTCGAGATGCGACGACCGGATCGCCGCCGCCGGAGGAAACGACTGAAGCGACGGAGATAAGACGATCACTGCCATCGCGGCAGAGAAAATTCCAGAAAATCTCGTAATCCAAAGCATTTCGATGAATCGCTAATTAATCCTCCAAAATCCGTTTCCAAATCAACGAAACACACACAAAAACCCGCGAGAGTTTTCAACGGAGAAACGACGAAAACCTATAAGTTATCCTGAAAAACAACCAGAAGAGTCTTTTCCTTGGAGAGAGAATGAGAAGAAGAAGAAGAGTCCATGAGACACCGAAACTAGGCGGAGAGGCGCAGGGTAAGGAAAACGGAGAGGCGCAGGATAAAAAAATCAGAGAAGCACCATGCGCCGCACAGTGCACTCTAAACCTTCCCTTCTCTCCTTCTGTGCTCGGAGCTCGCAGCAGAAGAAGAAGACGACGACGATGAAAGAGAGAGATAATCGATGGTTTAATATGTATGCTGATAATAAACGAGTGAGAACTGAGAAGTGAATGCAACATTTTTTTCAGTATTTTGTATAAGTATATTTGTAATTAGCGCCGTATTTTAATATTTTTGTCAAGTGGTATATATATTAAAAACAAAAAACAAATATATTTGCGTAAGTGTAAGAAAAAGACTGACCAACTGTCATTGTCTGTCTTCTATTCTCATTTTTTTCTCTTACAACAATTTGTATATTAAACTATCGAATATACAGTTTCTAGTATTTATTTTATCTTATACTACCGAATATACGATTATACGGTTGGTTTGAGAAAGTAACAATGGATAGAAAGAAAAATTCAAAGATAAAGAATTTTATTTTTATGAAGGAAATAATTTTATTTTTATGAAGAAAATAATTTTGTTTGGGAAAGTAACAATGGAATCTCAATTACACGTTACAACCTTACAAATGTTAGATAGGTTTTTGGTTTAGAGATAATAAATGGTTATGTTTTGCTTTTGCATGCTAATACCAAGCCAAAACAAAAATTTATATACTACATAACAAGATTTATTGAGTAAATTGTTGGTACTTCGAAATAAAACAGTTTATGTTATTATTTAGTTGAGATATAGTATTCAACATTTTTGGGGTGATTCTAATTATGACTGCATTCTCTAAATTTATTGGATTCTATTTAAATTGAATTTAAGGAAAATAAGTATACAAAAACAAAATAAAGTAGGGAAAAAGTTATATCTAAACAAAGTAAAACAGATACTGGAGTTACTAGGAAACTAAGTTATTTAATGATTCCATAATGTCTTATCAATAACATAGTTATATACTACTCCCTCCGTTCCAGAATATAAGATGTTTTGGCATAATGAATCTGCAATTATCTAGATGTATTTAGATATATTTTGAGTCCAGCTACATCAAGATAATTGCAGATACATTATGCCAAAACATCTTATATTCTGGAACAGAGTATCAAATTGCAACTTATTTATGTTCAGTTATTTCACAATTGATTCATTATCGAATTTATCAAACAAACTTTTATCAACTGCATAGTTATATTCTTCACATTTGCACACCAGAAAAAAAAGACTGCATAGTTATATACTCTATCAACTGGAGTATGGCTTTATATATTCAGCAGTTTTCAAATTGATTAACAAAATAAATCAAGTAGTTTGTACTAATAAATCACTTAATTTGTCGTTGCTTTTCATTGTGGGCCCGTTTTATCTACGTTAAACGTCCGTCGTTTAGTCTGACACAGGCGACACGACCAATGCGAATCTTAAATTTCCTTTTGCTATGTAAAATCTAACACGTACGTAAACGTACTCCTCTTGATAAGTTAATGGGTTAATTTACACCTTTTTTTTTTCGTTCTCAAAACTTTAATCAAAACACCATTAAATAGCTCACCACGTGTTCATGTCAAATCCAACATTGTAAATGTAGTCAGGTAGTATCATTTATTACCGTAATAAATGAAATAAAGCGCAATAGACATTGTAAAAAATTAGTATTCCCTCCGTTCCGGAATATAGAATGTTTTAGGATTTTTTTTTGTTCCAGAATATAAGATGTTTTAAAAATTTTAAGGTACTTTTTACAAACTTTAAGAACCATTAAATAAAAGTAATTGAATTATTGAATTTCTATTGGTTTATATTTATTAAAAAGTGATTTGATTAAAAAAATGATGTATTAATTGTTAAGCAATAAATGTTTCTTAAAAATCATATATTTAGGAACAGAGGAGTATGATTTTGAGATTATTTTATGATTTGTTTTTCTTTTAAACACATTGTGAAATGTGTTTGTTGGTCTTTAAAGCACATGGTAACAGTCCGTACGGTCTACGCTTGAGAACCACATTGGTCCATTACAATTCAGACCAGGCTGGCTTCCACGACCATCACTCGGGTCCTGACTCGGATTCTCACTCAGTTTCTGTCTCGTGTGGGTCCCAAGACCTGACTCATTTTCTTTTATTAATCCAGGAAATGAGATTTAAGACGGGAACCTATGAGTCTATGATCAAGTTTTTGCACAAAAAAAAAAATACGACTATTAGTCTATAACTATATAAAAATGATGTCATAAACCATAAATGATAACACACATGTGAATATTTCACGAGTATTTCACAATTAAGTGTTGTCGGTGGGTCGTCAACGACGAACGATCAATAACACTACAAAATTATGATTTAGTTGTTGATTACCGACGACAATAAAACGGACAAGAGAAGTCCCAACTACTTTGTTTGCAAATTAACACATCTTGAGATGTTTCTAATAGTAGTTTTTTCAAAGGTAGAAGAAAGAAAAGAACACATAAGTCTTGTGATTTTATCAGAATTTTAGTTTTTTTTTATGTGGGCCCATAAAAGTGTTCTTCCTATTTTTTTTTAACCAACTTTGGAATGTGTGATTCTAATTTACAGCTTGTTATTTTTTTTTAACCAACTTTGGAATGTGTGATTCTAATTTACAGCTTGTGAAGATATCAGAAGGAATCTTGGTGAAGAACCAAATTTAAACCCTTTTTGGACCATGTGAAAACTGTCTCTTATCGTCATCTATGCTCGAATCAATTCTATTGTGCCAAATCTCATAAGATCACATAAACTCAAAACACGAAGACATCACACCTTTTGGTAAATAGAGTAAGTTTCTTGAATCCCAAGAAAAAAAGAACAAGTTTTTTTGTTTTCTCTTTTATTATTCTCAGAGCTAATCAAAAGTAAACATTTCTGCCTTCAGTCTATAATGTCTTATATAGGCGGTCAAAGCAGCGGCTAAGGCGTTTGCTGCTCTTAGTTTCGTTTCTGTTGCAAACTGGGATCTGCAGGTAGACCAACAGGAGTAGACTCAAGCTTGTGTGAAGTAGCTCGTGGACTTTTGGGAGGCGTAAGCGGTTCCTTTTCTAAACCCGGTGGTCGAATCTCCGGTACATTATCGTCCGCCGGAGTCTTAGGATTCGCTACATCATCCAAACCCTACAATAACAAAAACATATCCCCATTAATAATCTGGTCGGTTAGGTCCCAACAAAAAAAGCATCCTAAGTCGTGAAAATGTAAAATTGAATTAATATGTAAATAATGTTAGAAAAAGTAAGTAAAAAAGATGGATGATACATCGGGGTCTGATGGGAAAAGACTAGGCTCGTCTCCATCGTTACGAGCATGAATCTCAGGATCAGCGGTTCGACCAGAAGAAGCTAGTCTCTTGGCGAGAAGACGACGACCAAGAGTCGCACGTGCCGCTGTAGTAAAAGCTGGTGAAGACAGCATTATACCTGGCTTATGTTGTTGTCTGGATGGATAATTTAAAACAATAAGGTTTGTTGTTTTTTAAATACACGAAAAAATCACAAAGCTTAACCCTAGTTTCTCGCAGAAATAAACTATGACCCTGATAATAACCTCTTAATTCCCACTAATCTCTCCTATATTTAGGCCAAATGATTTCTCGTGATGCTTGGCCAATACTCAAAAAGTTGCTCTTGTTTAGAATCTAAGACCTGTTCAAGCTACTCTGTTTTCTCAAACTCGGGTAAAAAATGATTTGCCGATTGAATAAAATGTTTATGGTTTAGCTAGGAAATTTTTTTTCCACTCATGAATTGATAAAGAGATTCGTTATTGGAAAAAAAACACCACACATGAGTTGTTTCTCTTCCCAAACAAAACAGACAAACTTAAACAAAAAACAAAAACAAAAAAACCCCTCGTACAATGTTTCTTCATATCCACGAGTTGTGAGGAATGGGAATGGAGAGAAAGACGAGAGAGAAGGATCTTCTTCTTCTTCTTATGTCCTGCAATAGTATTAACAATACACTCAGGATTATAACTTTAAAAAGTCACAGCACATATATAACTCAAAATTCAACTTATTCCTACCTTTCAAATAAAGTTGAAATGACCAGGAGGAACATTAGGGCTTCCGAACTGGAAACCGGATTGCGGAGCGTGGTTCTCATCGTTGCCTCCTTCATCATCGTCTTCAGTCCAAAAGGTTTCAAGGATCAGCACGGCTTTCTTGTATATCTCTTCGTTGTCGTGAGTCTGAAGTTGCTCAATCTTCTCAACTCCTTCTGCATCCTCTATCATCGTAGCGTAGAGGTTGTCGTCTCCCGTGTGACCTAGAGTCTTCTCCTCTTCTCCAACCTTGAGAATGTTTTCCAGCGCTTCTAAGCAAACCGTTATGATTCTTAGATCTGGGCAGGTGAGAAGATCGCATATCGGCTTGATAACACCTTGGTACACTATAAACCTGACAAGAAACCAAAACAAACAACAACAAAAGACATGTTATACAAGTGATATTTCGTTAGTACAGGAAACAATTGGGTTGGGACTTAGTTTGCTTTTACTTGATTTGATCATTATTGCCACCAGATGTAGCATTTGAGATTGCCCAAGCAGCTTCTTTTTTGACTTCGAAATCTGAGCTATGGAGCACCCAAACAAGAGACTGGATTATACCTGCTTCAATCACTGCCTGCACGCACATTCAGGTTTATAAAAATCTATAAAATCAGACACAAGAAGAGTTTGATTCTCGACTCTGTTGTTAAAATAAAACTTCACCTGTATCTGATTTTTACTCCCAGCTGTTATGTTAGAGATAGTCCAGCAAGCTTCCTTCTTGATACTCTTCTTGTAAGAGTTTGTTAAAAAGTTCAAAAGACAAGGAAGCACTTGATGGTCGAGAACCGTCTGTTTTCAGGAAAACAAGGTTAGAGTTTGAAACGATGATGTAGAATAGTCAATGTATATAATATAAGCACCTGAGTCTGTTGATCATCGCCGGTTACAATATTCCCAATGGTACGAAGAGCAGGAATTAGCACTGTTGGAGACGAATGACTAAAAGAAGAGAGAAGAGGAAGCATTTCAGATATAACATAATAATCATGCCACGCCGTTATTGCTAATTTTGATACACAATCAGAGATACTCACGCTAAGAGCTCGATGAGGCGAGGGACAACGCCTGCAGCGATCACCGCTTCTATTTTGTCGTTTGAGTTATCCGAGAGGTATGACAGAGCCCAGCATGCATCTGTGAGGACTTCTTCATCTGTTGCTTGAATAAGCCGCTGAAGATGTGGTAAACATGGTTTTGTCTGCTCAAAAGTCATAAAGCGTAGAGAAAACAACATGTTAAAATATATTATGGAGACTCCAAATTTGATATTTATGTATATTGAATATATACTCTTAAAGCAAACCTGATCAAATGAAGGTTGCGGCTTCCCTCTACAGAAGTTTGATAACGTCCATGTAGCATTCCTCAGCATTGAGCTTCTTGTATCCTCATGGAATTGCAACAGAAGAGGCATCATGGCACCGAAATTAAGGACAAGATCACGGCATCTTGGTGAGTCTCCAGCAATGTTTCCCAATGCCCAAACAGCCTATGTTCAGGGGAGAACAAAAACAAAAGAGACCTTAGAATGGTTACACTTACTAAGGTCTAAAGAGTCTCTTTGACAACAAAGATAAACAAAAACATGATGACAGTGAGGATTAGACGTATACCTGTTCACGGACATCTTCATCACCTGTGGTGAGAAGTTGGACGAATATTGGGACAGCACCACTTTCAATGATGACATTTGTGTTCTCTGATGTCCCTGAAGCAATGTTGGTGAGCGCCCAAGCTGCCTCAAACTAAACAAAAACAACCAGATACGAACAGGAAAAAAGCAAGTTAACAAACATTTTACAGATCGGTTATCAATGAAAAACTCGATATTGCAAGTGCCTCTCACCTGGAGTTTGGAGAAGTCATCCCTTAAAAGAAACGTCACCACACGAGGAACAATACCAGATTGCACAACATCATTGATAGGAGGATTTTGTTCTACACCAAAGGCAAATTCTAACTGGTTAAGACTCTAGTCTAACCAAAACGATGAATGTTGATACACTAAATGGTTAATGAGATAAATCACAAACCAATCGAAAGCAGTTTCCGCAAGAGAGTTATTGCCTCCAGTTGTAAATTGCTATCCTCTGACCAAATTCCAGCAACCATATCAGGTAGATTTTCCTTTAACTGCAATGCAAAGAGACCTTACGATTCAAAATCCGATCCTGAGATCTCGATTTTACATGTCAAATATGGCTGAAATCAAGATTCCTTGTAGCATTCTAAGTTCAATTTCCCCATCAATTCGAGAAACATTAGTAATCCGGATATACAGAAACATTGCAAAAAAAAAAAGTTCCAGTCTAGTAAAAATCAAGTATATTAAACCAATAATTCGATCTTCAATTGAAACGAATGCGATCTGATTGATCAAAATGGTCAGAAATTAAAAGTGAATCGCGAACACAAGAAGCACATACTTTCTTCGCTGAAGGAAGATCCTGTCCCGTTTGTGCAGCGGCCGAGAATCCCTCGCGTCTCTTCTTTTGCAGATTTTCCTCCCTCTTATTCTTCCTGATCTCAACCATGTGATCCTCTCGCCTCCGCCGTCCCTCCTCCGCATCGACCGCCACTTTGTACCGATTCCGTCGGACCTCCGTCTTCGCGCTAGGCCTGAGAGACATCGTCGCTTAACCGATCGGAAATCGGAAGAATCAGCGATCGGAAGATCAACACGACTTCGAACGATCAATTTTGATTTCGGGAAGAGGAAGAGTGATTGAGTCTTAAGGGTTTTGGAGTTGATGCCGCGTATATATATAAGAGCGTACTCAGGAGGCTGGAGGCACACGATTCAGTAGAGAGAGTATTGTTAATACGAAACTGGCCCTAAATGATAGAGTTAATTGCGAAGTTGCCATGTATTTTTTTTTTTTGAATTTGAATCTTAACGTCTCTCTGCTTTTCTAGGTATTCACCGACTAATTAGTATTTTAACGATCCGCCAATATTTTTTCCTTATTTTCTCCACCCAATATTTTTAACTTAAATGGCTTTTGAAGCCCAAATAACTTATTACATAGCCCAAACACAACTCAAATTTAGCCCAACGTGACAAAGGTATAATTTTGCTATTATTGTAAAATTTATCACAAATTCATCGATTAATCGAAGAATAATAATGGAATCCCCAAACCAAAAAAAAATAATAATACATTTTTAAAAATTTCCATAAATACTTAAATCAAATGTTTCGGAACAATATTAAACATGCACATCTCCATATGCATGCATAAATAAATCATATGTATAGTATGCTTCAACTCTTAACCGTCATCATCACATTGGCTTTGTAACGTCCTGTATAAGCCTCGTTTTGCATTCTCATTTGCTCGTAAAATCTCAAAATAAACTCCTCCGCTTTCACGTCAATCATCTCATCACCTCCATTATCATCATCACCATAACATTCTTCTTCATCATCGTCATTATCATCATAACCATCATCATCTTCACCAAGACAATCCAAATCGCGTAACGACTTTGCCGAACCATATCCGGAGATTCCCGAAGAGGAAGAACTAGACGGTGCCGTGAAAACCTCAACCATATCCGATACCTGATCGTCACCACTCGTCGGAGCTTCCTCCATCGCCGGAGAAGATGATTTCAGTATCGTAATATTAGACGATGGCAGTGTCGTAACATCATCGTTTTTCAACAGCCGGAAGGGCTCCACAACTCGCCGCCAAAACCCGTTTTTAAACGGCTTACTCCTCTGACGACGGCGAAGCATGTACAAAACGACATTGATCACGTGCATGCGTGATCGTTTCTTTTTCATCTTATTCTTGATCTCTTCATGGCCACCATTAATTTGAATTTTAGTTTCCATATATAAAGGACTAATAGTGAACAAAAGAGATTCGAGATGGGGGGGGGGGGGGGGTTTTNGTGGGGCTTTCCCTGCAATGAGCAGGGAAGAGATATTTTGAAGAAGATCCCAAGGAACAAAGATTTGTAATCAGGTCTATTTATATTCAAATAAATGTAAGGGTGTAATTTGACAGTTTTAAAATATTAGGGGTGAAAAAAGCATGTGTTGAAGAGTTTCGGGTTTAAAGGTGAAAGTAAAAGCTGTCTCTTTTTTTTTTTTTTTTTTTTTTTGGAACAAAAAAAAAAANCTCTTATGAGAGCTTTTACGTCATAACTAGAAAAGACAGCGCGCTCTTCTCATGCGGTAGTTACGGCAAGAGGAAGTTATAAAGAAAAAAAAGACAGCTATAAATAAAACCTAACTCGATTAATTACTAATTATTTAAGTAAGTAATTAAATTAGTTTTTTTTTTTTTTTTTTTGAAAAAGGGCATAAGTAATTAAATTAGTTATGGTTTCCTTTATTAACATTTTAAACACACTTTAATTTTGTTATTTCGCCCTCCTAATTAACATTTCATGAACAATTAAATTAGGAAAAAGGAATAATAATTGAAAGACAAATGAATATTATGGGTATCATAAGTGGGTTTTTAACTGTTTAAATGTAAAAAATAAATAAAAAATATCAAATTATCTATGAGACGTATCTGGAAGGAGAGACTTTACCTACTGTTAACATACGGTATATTCACAAATTTTGGAAGATCAAAGCTCGAGTTATCCGTCTGATTTCAAAACAATGATAATCCTGGAAATGTTGGTATACTTGTGGATGATAAGGTAGATAACTAAATATTAATTCTCTATGTTTATCACTTTATCTGCTTTATTTAACTGTTTTAAGCTAGATTTGAAAAATGATGTTGCTCATGCCGATTGTTTTTTAATCATGTCACAAGGGGAATTGCTCTCGCAAGAAGATGTCACACATGGGTGACCTGTATGCTGATTTATACCAGGTTTGTTTCTGTAGCTACGAAAGCCAAATTCCAAGAAAGTCAATGTTTTTGAGATTCACATCAACCGCTTATAGTATACATGCTTCCTTTCGAATTACAGTTTGCCTACAGCCTTTACAGGTTCCATATCCTGCAAATACCTAATCGATGCTTCTGTTTCCAAGGTTAACCTTTCTTCATTTCTGTTTCAAAATTTGATAACGCCTCTCTATCAATTTATGTTTCTAAGTTGTTTGGTCACTGAGTAACATGTTTACGTTAGATAGCTCCAGCTGATTACGATTAACTCACAAGTCAAATCTTGTTTATTACAGGCGCAAGAACCATGATGATTCAGAATCTATCAAAGAGGGTGCCATGATATATTGAGTTATGAATTCAGTAATCTGTATGTTGATCTCTTCGATAAACAAGAGGTAGATCTTTAATAACTTAACCTCGAGTCAGTTTTGGATTCGTTCTTTTATTTTAGCTAAGTGAATCGATGAGCTTAGTCTTGAGTCATCGTTAATGAGGATGGCTCATGCAAGTCCCCTTTTATCTTCTAATCTTCTCTAACTTTTTGTTGTTTTCAATATCTACGTGAGTTCGGAGATGAAAAAAAACCTTTTGACTTATCATATCCATTCCTTATTTACTCCGCAAATCGAGTCACTGGTGAACAATTTCTAACAGGCTTTCAATCATGGTTCTACATGCAGACACAAAAATGTTCCTCAAAAATTTGAATTTTGTTAAGCAAACATCTTTGCTCTCTGGCACTCTTAATTATCAGCTGGACAAAGGCTTTACCATTGAAGATACAATTGAGCTTTCTTTCCTTTCATCTAATGTCGATTTTATCACATCATCTTCTATGTTCCCTCTAGAACCTGCAAATTTTATTGTTGCTAAGAAATATACAGGTTTTGTTGTTTGTCGATTTGAAATTTTTTTTTTGATATGTTTATGCTGTTTCCTAAGCCTCTATTTCTAAGTGATTCTGTAGATTGCTAAAAAATAGTTTTGGCAAACATAATATATAAAAAAGACTTGGGGTAGACATGTGTTGGTGAGAGTTGAAATATACTGTTCTGTGTATATTTTCCATTATTCTGTTTTATAAGAATGTATATTTTTAAGGTGCATTGTTGTTTTACAGATCAAGAAGAACAAACACCACATAATCTATATAATGGCATTTTGAACTCTTTGGCTATTGGCTTTCATTTGAGATTTAAACTCAAGATATCATTGAATGCACAACAAGTGCTAAACCAGCCAATACGTTTGCCATATGGATTGAAAACTAATCATTTAATCTCAACCAAAACCATCCTATATGAAAAAATTAAGATTGAATCAAAGAACAATCTTGAATAGTTTGGGTGAAACTATTTTGTACTTTAATAAAAAAGATTGGTCATATTATATTGATTGAGTTGATATACTTAAGATTTTATACATCTCACTGCAACTACTATTTTTATTGGAGAGATGCAACAAAAAAAAAAAAGAAATCGGTGCATAGCACCGGGCAAAATACTAGTATACATATAATTAACAAGTACAATATAACAATATTTCCCCAATTTGCAGCACCTTGTAAAATTTGATGTACTGCAATTATAAAATGAGTCTTGTCGCTCCATTACATCGATTCGAATATTAATCTCCAGCCGTGATCATCAAAAGAATTTAACATGCATTCCGGAATAAAGGTAGCTAGCTAGTATATCACAAGAATTAAATGAGCACTCGAAAGCTAACGAGTAAAACTCAATATAGTATCGACGACGCAGAAAATATATTATTTTTATTTTTATTTTCTTTTGTTAAAAGATCTCAGAAAAATATATTATCCGCCGGCATTTTGTAAACTGTAATTTTTACATTTTACTTTGAAGTTTGAACAATATTGTTGTTGTTTGTCAATATGTTATTCTGAAAAGTTGAAAAATAATAAATTACTAAAAGATACATGAATCTATATACTTCTCAGATCCGACAAAGAAAGCACGTTATACAGTACCTACAAATGGAACACGGTTTCGTGGAAACTAGTAACGAAATAAGGAGACAGCCGCAACAACATGATTCAACGGCACACACAACTAAACTAATCCAACCCTTTCTCGCAAGTCTCAAGCTTAATTGATTTTAACTATGATCTTTGTTTCATTACAACGAAAGTTCCAGTTTTGTGTGTTTAATTTCTCTTAATAAAATAATAACCCTGACTCTAGCTGTAACAAACCTTTGTAAGTTGTAGGTTAAGGCTTATAAAGATGGTCCAACTTAATAGCTAAGTATAGACTTGGAGTCTTTATAAAAAAAAAATAGACTTGGAGTTATTCGGTAATTATTAAATCCAATACATATTTGCATTTCATAAGAAGAATTTTTTTTCTGTATAAACGGCAACCCGTTGTTTCATAACATACAAATTTTTAGTTTTAGACTGAAAAAGAAACACAATATCTAAATGTACACATCTCAAGACTAGCAACTTGAAAGTCGAAACTTGAAACCAATAATGAGGTCGTAAACAACAAAAATACTAAAGAGAGGAAACAATACTATAAAATAAAATAAAATAGCAGGATCTTCTCGGTCTCATCAACTCCGATTTCAGCCATCAAGCGCGCAGTAGACAGGACGATCAGGGACCGCCTGTTATCCTTCCCAGCCTCGGACAGTAGACCCTCCCTCCTAGAAGTTTACTTTTCTTGTATTTCTTCTCCGTTTTAATGTTTTCGCTCGTGTTCCTAGAGTAAGTTGTACAGGGTAAGGTCTTTCTTTCTCTTTTGAAATCCTCTGCTTTTGGTAATAAAATCTTAACATTAAAACCAAAAAAAAAAAAAAAAATAAAATAAAATATACTATAGTTTAAAGGGTTTTTATAAGAAAGCATAACCGACAAAATAAATAAAATGAAAAAGCATAAAATAGAGAAACAAAACGGCGAACACAGCTAAGATATGGTCCGCGTACAGCCGTGACCCGCATGAACTTATTTGTAAAGTTTTCTTTAAATATTTTTTTGTTTAAATTTCTTGAAAATACATACAAAATTCTTAAAGCATGTTTATTTTCCGATATAATTTAAATGAATCTTTTTTGTCTTCAAATTTATTATAAATGAATATGTTATTAAAAACATGTAAGTATTAAAATTTCGAGTTATTGAATAAGAAATTAAATTCTATTTTTCTTAATCAATGACAAAAAAAGTTCATACAAAAATGCTTAATGCCTATCAGGCTATCACGTAGGATAATCAGTTTCTTTTCTTCTTCTTTTTGGTTACATTACATGTGATAATATATTTTTATTTGTTACTCCGCGTTGGGCAAATTGCAAATAGCAAGCAAAAGCTGCACTCTTTTGTATATATATATACATACACACAATCATTTCAAGAACCAAAACAAACCAGCTGCTGCACTAGAAAATAAAAAAAGCTTCACTTCACTTTTTTATAAGAAAAAACAATCTAAAATCTCAGATCAAACCACCACCTAGAATCAAAATTTTGCTGACTATCAATCATCAATGGCGGATTCATCGAAGAAGAAAATCAGTAAAAGCGCAATAACGCATAAAGCTTGGAGTCTGGTGAGGATGGCTCTTCTATGGGGAAGAAAAGGTGGGGTATTCAAAAGATGGCCTTTGTTCGAATTACGTAACTTGCTCTCCAAGCATCTCAAAGCCGTAGCTCATCATCATAACAACGGTGACCGTTATCTATACCGTTACGGAGAACGTCAGCTTTCTTTTGACGAAACACCGTTCTTTAACGCCAAGAGGAAGATGCATCGCCCCACGTTTCTCAGGTCCCTCCTCCCCTGCATTGCTCCTCCTGTAGAGTTTGGCTATGACTTTGAAATGGACGGTGAAGATTTTTCCGATGAGGTGAGATCGTACGGTTACGATGAATATTGTACGGAAGAGTGTGATCGTACGGTGAAGGATGATGAGGAAGAAGAGATAGGGGTGGATGTGAGAGCAGAGGAGTTCATTGCTAAGTTCTATGAGCAGATCAAGTTGCAGAGACAAATCTCTTATTTGGAATTCAAAGAACACAACGGCGTCGTAACATTATAGATTTATGTTTGTTTCTTTATTCAATTTTGAAAGATGATACTTATTATTTATTTGTTTATATGAATGTAACTTGGAATTTTTGTACATAATTGAGACTCAATATACTATAATTTTGAAAGATGTTTCACTTTTGATCCGTGAAAACAAAACTATCTATTTTAGGTCTGTTCAAATTAATCAGTGAAAAGTGAAAACAAAACTATATTCCAGCAAGCCAGAAAATTCGATAGGACTGATTTAAAAACTTTCCCTGCATGTGTTTCAAACGGTGAGATCGGAGTCGGACATCAAAAGATTCAATAAAAATCGGTCAGTTTCATGTTTTCCCTTTTTGTTGGTGTATGGGTCCCACCAAAAAAATTTTTAAACCTTGCGGTGAAAGTCAAAATCCGAAAATAATGAGTAATGACTTTAATAATTTAACGGTCCAATAATTTACATTGATACGCAAATTTCAAAGTATGCCTCGGTCCACATAGCCAATAAGCCAACGGCCCAGACCCACATAATTAATAATTTAATAGTGACATTTTTTAATTTCAGTGGGTCGAGAGCGTCACCGTCCACGTAGCCGTTTCATCGCCATGGCGAAACTTTGCCGAACAGCCACAGACCCACAGACCATCCGTATCTTCGCCGGAGAAATTAGACGAACACAATGTAGCCGTAGATATACAAGGCACCGTGTGATTCGGAGATCTGCTCACTGCGAACTAAAAGCAGCAGCTCCACCAAAATCTGCAAGGCTTGCTTAATCCTATGGAATCGAATCTCTTTCGAAAAAGGAGAGAATCAAGTTTTGGGATCAAGGAGACAAATTGCCGGAATTTTCAACCGTCGAAAATTCAACAACGTTTGGTAACGACTAAAAACAGTACTACTGTATATCTTCTGGATGTTTTTAGGAAAAAAGATTTGCATCACAGACTATATTCAGAAAGAACGAAATTTATGCGCTCTTAGTCTCTCCTTGTGCTTGACGTTGACTTAAGCACCATCAATTTCTCCATCATATTCTTCTTGCTTTAGTACTCTCTATCAAAGATAATTATTGAGTTATGGGTTCATTGAAGAAGGAAGGGGAGATTGAGCCGATGGGAGACGAGTATACGCAGGCGATACTGTACGTTAACGGCGTTCGTCGGGTGTTGCCTGATGGCTTGGCTCATATGACACTTCTTGAATATCTCAGAGGTTGGTTAGCTACATGATCACTTACTTGACTCTTTTAGTTTTGGTATTTGGTTTCTGATAAATTTCTGGTCTTGGGAATGAATGATTGAAAGTACTCAACAAGTTCAATTTTCTTTTCGATTTTAGAGTGAAATGCTGGTGTTGAGAATATTCTTAGAGATGCAAACCAATTAAAGATGCTAAAACAAGAATATTCTGGTGCTTGATCCACTTGCTTTTTATGTCTATTAATATGGAGAGGATTGGTATGCATCTTAATAAGACTATGCTTCGAAAAGCTAGATCAAGTTTTCTTATAACTTGCTAAGCTTTTCTTGTTTCCTTTAGATTTAGGACTGACCGGGACAAAGCTGGGGTGCGGCGAAGGTGGTTGTGGGGCTTGCACGGTGATGGTCTCTAATTATAACAGAACATCAAACACATGCGTGTGCGTCTCTCTCTCTCTCTCTCTATATATATATATATATATATATATGTTTGTTCTAGGTTGCTTAAGTTTAGCCTTCTTGTTGATTCTTTTCTCCAAAACGAAATGTTTTTTTAATTGCAGGCATCATGCTGTCAACGCTTGCTTAGCACCTCTCTATTCTGTAGAAGGAATGCATGTAATATCCATTGAGGGAGTTGGTCATCACAAACTTGGCCTGCACCCACTTCAGGTGAATTTATTTGTGCAGAGGTTCTACTTTCTTCTCATTTCTGAAGAATCTATATTGCTAAAAAGCCTAAAACGTGATGTGATTCTTGTTCTCTCAGGAGTCATTAGCATCTTCTCATGGTTCCCAGTGTGGATTTTGTACTCCTGGTTTTATCATGTCGATGTATGCGTTATTGAGGTCGAATAAAAACCCACCTTCTGAGGAGGAGATTGAAGAATGCCTTGCAGGAAATTTGTGTCGTTGCACTGGTTACAGACCGATTATTGATGCGTTTCGGGTTTTTGCTAAAACTAATGATGCTCTATACAGTGGTTTATCTTCACTTAGTATTCAAGATGGTTCAAGTATTTGTCCATCTACTGGTAAACCTTGTTCATGTGGATCAGCAGCCACTTGTAGTGACGATAGATTTCAGCCTATCTCTTTTAGTGTTACAGATGGGGCTAAGTATACAGAAAAGGAGCTTATTTTCCCTCCTGAGCTTTTACTGAGGGAATTAGCTCCTTTGAAGCTGAGAGGAAATGGAGGGCTTATTTGGTACAGACCCGTAAGACTTGAGTACTTGCTTGATCTCAAAGCAAAACATCCTGGTGCAAAACTACTGGTAGGTAATACAGAGGTGGGAATCGAAACGAGACTGAAGAGGTTACAGTATCAGGTGCTAATATATGTTTCTCAAGTCCCAGAACTCAACACGGTGAATGTCAATGACAATGGGGTAGAGGTTGGTGCTGCTTTGAGACTCTCTGAGCTCGTGAGGCTATTCAAGAGGGTTGTAAATGAGCGCCCTGCACATGAAACATCAGCTTGCAAGGCTTTTATTGAACAGCTCAAGTGGTTTGCTGGGACACAAATAAGAAATGTTGCTTCCGTTGGTGGAAACATCTGTACAGCTAGTCCGATATCTGATTTAAATCCTCTTTGGATGGTTTCAAGATCAGAATTCCGGGTAATCAATTGCAGTGGAGATGTTAGGTCCATACCTGCAAAAGATTTCTTCATTGGTTATCGTAAAGTGGATATGGAAAGCAATGAGATCTTGTTGTCAGTATTCCTACCATGGACAAGGCCCTTGGAGTACGTGAAAGAATTTAAACAGGCACATCGTAGGGATGATGATATCGCTATTGTCAATGGTGGAATGCGTGTGTTTCTTGAAAAGAGAGGTCACGAACAAGAGTTGTTCGTTTCTGACGCATCAGTTGCTTTTGGTGGTGTGGCTCCGGTTTCTCTGTGTGCAAGAAAGACTGAGGAGTTTCTAATAGGAAAGAGTTGGAATAAAGGTCTACTGCAAGATGCGTTAAAGGTCATACAAAGTGATGTCTTAATCGATGAAGATGCTCCTGGGGGAATGGTGGAATTTCGGAAATCTCTAATCCTAAGCTTCTTCTTTAAGTTTTTCTTATGGGTTTCTCATCATATACGTGAAGTCAACCCCACTATAGAGACTTTCCCATCTTCCCACATGTCAGCTTTGCAACCATTTTCTCGGCAATGTACAGTTGGAAGACAAGACTATGAGACAGTAAAACAGGGAACGTCTGTGGGCTTGCCGGAAGTCCATCTTTCAGCGAGAATGCAAGTATGTTGGTCCATCCAATGTTCTTAAAAATTGTTTTGATGACTACTTAGCTCACACTCTTGAGTCTTCATGTAGGTCACAGGGGAGGCGGAATATACTGATGATACCCCAGTGCCTCTTAATACATTGCACGCTGCTTTAGTGCTAAGCAAAATGCCACATGCTCGCATACTATCAATTGACGATTCGGAAGCCAAATCTTCGCCTGGTTTTGCTGGTCTGTTTCTTTCCAAAGATGTTCCCGCGGATAATATGATTGGACCGGTTGTTGCCGACGAAGAATTATTTGCTACGGAAGTGGTGACGTGTGTGGGACAAGTAAGAAGATTCGAAACTTTCAGTTTTCACTTTCTTTCTTAGCATTTCCTTGGTGACTGAACGAGGAGCTTGCTTTATGTTTTTCTGTGTCTCAGAGGAAGTGTCACAGGCAAAACGTTCTTTTAACACTTATCTGGCTCTTTCAGGTCATTGGTGTGGTTGTTGCGGATACACATGAAAATGCAAAAAATGCAGCAGGAAAAGTTGAAGTTGAGTATGAAGAATTACCAGCAATATTATCAATCAAGGAGGCTATCGATGCTAAAAGTTTCCACCCAAACACAGAGAAAATGCTAAGAAAAGGAGATGTAGAGCTATGCTTTCAATCAGCTCAGTGTGATAGGATAATAGAGGGAGAGGTTCAAATGGGTGGTCAGGAACACTTCTACATGGAGCCTCATGGTAGTTTGGTTTGGACAATTGATGGAGGCAACGAAGTTCATATGATCTCATCCACTCAAGTAAGCATACTATTTTAGTATTCACATCATCTAGAATACGAAAACGTTGTTTCTGCTTGAGCAATATGTGATTTATACGTAGGATCCTCATAAGCACCAGCAATATGTTTCTCGTGTTCTTGGTCTTCCAATGTCTAAAGTGGTATGCAAAACCAAACGTATTGGTGGTGGCTTTGGTGGTAAGGAAACGAGATCGGCCTTCATAGCTGCTGCAGCTTCTGTCCCTTGCTACCATTTGAATCGACCTGTGAAACTCGTACTGGACAGAGACGTGGACATGATGACAACTGGTCATCGTCATAGTTTTGTCGGAAAGTACAAGGTAACTTCCTCTGTTGTACCCAACTTAAGACAAACAAAGCATTTCCTTTTGATTGATTGTTATTCTGCTACCATTTTTTACAGGTTGGGTTTACAGATGAAGGAAAAATATTGGCGTATGACCTTGAAATATACAACAATGGTGGAAACTCTTTGGATCTTTCGCATGCTGTTCTCGAAATTGCCATGTTCAACGCGGATAATGTTTATGAGATCCCGCATGTGAGGATCACAGGGAACGTATGTTTTACTAATTTTCCCAGCAACACTGCTTTCCGAGGGTTTGGAGCCCCCCAAGGTATGCTTATAATTGAAAACTGGATTCAGCGCGTCGCAGCTGAACTTGATAGAAGCCCTGAAGATATTAAAGTGAGTTGAATGTGAAACTTATAAGAATCTGTTCTCCAATCGTCGGTTTTATTTTGATGTTTTCTTGCGTATTTACCTGAATTTAGGAGATGAACTTTCAAGTGGAAGGTTCTATCACGCATTACTCTCAGCATCTTCAGAATTGCACATTACATCAGCTCTGGGAGGAGCTGGAAGTATCTTGCAACTTTCTAAAGGCTCGTAGAGAAGTCGACGAGTTCAATAGTCTCAATCGGTGGCGAAAGCGTGGTGTGGCTATGGTTCCCACAAAATTCGGCGTATCATTTACCAAAACATTCATGAACCAGGTACTTTTTTTGCTTTGGGCGGATTCTTTTTGTTTATCCCACAATTGCACTACCATTTCTTGCAAAGCAAGAATCTTGGTTTTTGTATACTTAATCAAACTTTATTTTGCCATATTAGGCCGGTGCTCTGGTTCATGTTTACACCGACGGTACTGTTTTGGTAACACATGGAGGTGTGGAGATGGGTCAAGGATTGCATACAAAAATTGCCCAAGTTGCTGCATCCGCCTTTAACATTCCCCTTAGTTCAGTTTTTGTGTCAGAGACGAGCACAGACAAGGTATAATAACTTTTGAGATGTAACTATGGTTTCAGGCAGAGCACACAAAAAAGTTATTGCTCTCTTATTCTTTACGGTCTCTCTTGATAGGTTCCAAATGCGTCACCAACTGCTGCTTCTGTGAGCTCTGACATGTACGGTGCTGCGGTTTTGGACGCTTGTGAGCAGATTAAAGCACGAATGGAGCCTGTTGCGTCCAAGCTTAATTTCAGCTCATTTGCTGAGGTAATTCTTATTCTTATTAAATCAAAGAATGTTTAATTGATGAACAAATTCTCTTTATGTGATGGCTTTTTGAGTGTTATTTGTAGCTGGCAAGTGCGTGCTATTTTCAACGAATAGACCTGTCTGCTCACGGTTTTCACATCGTTCCCGATATTGGCTTCGACTGGATCTCTGGGAAAGGCAACCCATTTAGATATTACACCTATGGAGCTGCATTTGCCGAAGTTGAGATTGATACATTAACTGGCGACTTCCGAATAAGAACAGTCGATATAAAGTTGGACCTTGGATATTCTCTTAACCCAGCCATCGATATTGGACAAGTACACACTCTTCTCCTTAAATTCAAGAAAAAGAGCGTTGCATCTGAATTCTGAAAAAAACCCCCCCATCATTTTGCAGATAGAAGGAGCATTTGTACAAGGGCTAGGTTGGGTAGCTCTAGAAGAACTCAAATGGGGAGATGCAGCTCATAAATGGATTAAACCGGGAAATCTACTCAATTCCGGACCGGGAAACTACAAAATACCTTCCATTAACGACATTCCAATCAATTTCAAGGTTTCCCTGCTCAAGGTAAGCAACTATAAAAGCTTTGTTACTTTACTTGCTTCTGAAGAAACTGACACGAGAGGTTTTCATATTCATCAGGGGAATCCAAATTCAAAGGGGATACATTCATCAAAAGCAGTTGGCGAGCCTCCGTTTTTTCTGGCATCGTCGGTTTTCTTTGCGATTAAAGATGCGATCAAAGCAGCTAGAGCAGAGATGGGTCTTGGCAGCAAATGGTTCCCACTGGACACTCCTGCGACTCCGGAGCGTATCAGGATGGCTTGTTTCGACGAGTTTACTTCTCCTTTTGTGAGTTTAGATTTCTGCCCCAAGCTTAGTGTTTGACACTTTTCATCTATTGTATTACCAAAATCCCTGTTTATTCACATATATAAAAATATTTGTTGAATAGTGTGAATCTGTGATTCATATTTTTTTTGTCGTCTACAATTAATACGTTTGTTTGAAGCCAACTGTTCAAAAAGAAAAATAAAAAAAACAAAGTTGAGGATAATGTTTGAGTGGAGAGAAGAAGAGACAGATCCAACCTTTCTTATTCCTCCAACTCTTCTTTTTCGGTTTCGTAGTGTACGACCATGGAATTGGAATCCGAGGGAGTGTCACTACCATTGATCCACGAGCATCTTATGGTACCTTGGAATGATATGAGGAGAGGTGATTGCTGTGGACGCTTTGAATCTATCACTCTTGCCAAAGCTGCGGTGTTTTCGTCCACAAGAAATGCAGCGAGTCCTCTGAATATATGGAACCCCCATTTCACGCAGGTCACACTCTCAGGCTTCAGAGCGACCCACAACGTAATAGATGCAACATATGTGGAAGTGATATCGTGAATCTACTCCATCGCTGTCACATCTGTGACTTGGACGTCGATCTACACTGTGCCAATTACCCACCACCAGGGGTTATTGACAATTTGGAGACGCATGACCACAAGCTCATCTTTGTCCAAGAGCGGGTCGAGTTCGAATGTGATGCTAAATGTGGCAAGGTTGGTGAAGGATTTCCTTACAAATGCTCTGAGTGTGATTTAGCCTTTCACGTCCATTGTTTGTTGAATCCGTCGGAGGTAAATGCCGTCTTTGCGGAAGACGGATATACGAGAAACTGTTTTATCATTGCTCTTCTTGTAACTTCAGCGTGGATATGCGTTGTGTTTTGAACCCACCTCCCCGAAATCTTGTGGGTTTGAAAGCTCATGATCACCAACTCACCCTTCTTCCAAAGCTTGATTCTTTCACATGTAATGCGTGCGGGCTGAAGGGAGATCGAAGCCCTTACGTATGTTTTCAATGTGGTTTCACGATCCATCAAGACTGTATTGGCCTTCCACGGATCATAAACATCAATCGGCATGAGCATCGTGTTTCTCGCACTTCTGTGTGTGGAATTTGTCGCCAGAAGGTGGACTGGACCTGCGGAGGTTATTCTTGTCAGAGGTGTCCTGACTATGTAGTTCATTCGAAATGCGCTACAAGAGAAGATGTATGGAACGGGAAAGAACTCGAAGATATAGAGCCATACGTGGTAATAGATGAGAACACGATACATCATTTCAGCCACAAAGAGCATTACCTAAGACTCAACTTTGATGGTGTTTTATGTGAAGACAACAAGCATTGCAACGCATGCACCCAACACATCATCTCTCTCCAGTCCTTCTATGGCTGTATCATGGATTGTGATTTCATGCTCCACAAAAAGTGCGCTGAAATTCCTAAAAAGAAATGGCATGTGCTACACAATGAACGACTTACTTTAGTTCCCAGAAAGGCCGATTTCTTTGTGTGTGATGCTTGTTATAGAGTGTCCAATGGTTTCGTGTACCAACACGGCAATATGGAATTAGATGTTCTGTGCAGTTCTATTTCTGAGCCCTTTGTTCATCCAAGTCATCCTCACCATCCTTTATATTACATTCTACGAGACGAAGATGAAATCTGCAGTGGTTGCAACTTGGAGGAATCTCATGTACTCAGTTGCATTGAAGTTGGTTGTGGATTTGTCACAGGTTATAAAGCACAGAGTTGATGATCATCCTCTCACACTATGCTACGGCGAAGAGGCAAGTGGTAAGTACTGGTGTGACATTTGTGAGAAAGAAACCAATCCAGAGACATGGTTCTACACGTCTCAAGATCACCAGGCTAGTTTTCATACAGAATGTGTGGTCGGAGGCACTCCAGGGATAATGCCAAGAAGCACAATAAAGTTTCAGAATAGATCATATGAGGTTGTGCTTAATAACAGTATAACTCGCCCAATTTGCAGCTTCTGCGAGTCTCGTTGCATATTCCCTATCGTCTTCAAGTTGCTTGGAACCGCAGATACATACTTTTGCACTTTCGAGTGCCTATTCTATAAGTCAAGATACTTGTTTTACTCTCTGCCTTGGACAATTTCATTTCCATTATGAGTTTATGTATCTTTTTTTGTAATAATATTGCAGTCTTCTTGATTTAGTATTATTCCCTTGAGAACGAACAAGATCAGTGTTTTATCTGCTCGATATATTTAAGACCAAAATCAAGAAAATTGGGTTGAATGCTTTTTTTTTTTTAATCTCTATACTTAAAACAAACGAGCATCGGAAAATGAGCGAATTCAACAGGAAAAAAGACATGACAAAAGACAAGCTGTTGTGGTAAACGACTAAAACAACATATTCTTGAGGACTAAAAGAACAATCATTATGATACAGAGTATAAGGAGTACTGTCGCACATTTCACCATTGCTCCTTCTCTTTGTGTTCTCTCCGCCTAATCATATACAAAGAGAAAACATATATGTGATTTCTGTAAGTTAAAAATAAAATAAAAAATTGGTAGTAAGTTTTTGTCAAGGAATCAAACCTTTTGTAGCTGTTTAAAGCCTTCCTCTACCGATGTTGAAACATTTTGGATATTATAGTCTATACGATCAACTATTGTACCCTGATTGATACACAAAAACACACAAAACAAAGTCATTGTCGAGAGACTAGAGAGACCTTTGTATCCCACTCGATGTATATTTTTTTTCTATGCTAAATGAGTCAGCTCGAAACCTGGTCAATCACAAGAGCTGACAAGTCCTTCATTATCTGTGCAAGGTCATTCACGGATCCCAAAACCTAGAGGCAAAATCTGAAGTTAGTAACCACTGAAAAATGTGAAGCAAGCAGCTTCGTTAACTATGGCAGTAACAGCTGCTTATCATTACCTGCTGAATCTCTCTTTCTCTTTCCGCTGAGACATGTTGCCCTTCCTTCAACTTGATTGTCTGGTGTTCATCAAAACCCTATAAAATTTGTTGAAAGACCAGTGATTTTTAAATGTGCTGCCAATTTAATTGATTGCAAAAACTGAACCACTCTAACCATATCAAGTGTTTCTTGATTTCAGTGATATATTTTTACATGGCAATTAAAGCACTTACCATCCCACCAAGTTCATCATCTTCATCAAGTCTGGATATGTTTCCATTCATGTTAAACTCCAAATCTACTTCATCCTGACCCTATGATTTTAGAAGCCACACATAAAAAAGAGCATCAAATTAGGTTACCAAGAATTAAAAAAAACATTGGTTAATTTCTTGAAGAAATGGGGGAAAAAAATACCTCTTTCTGCTGCTGCAAACGTTTCAAATAAGTAGACTGTTTTCTGCGAAGCTCCATGGAGAGGCTTTGAAGATCTGTTGCAAGAGAACGCTGTCAAAAACAGTATGTCAAAGAGTAGGTCAAGTCCATTGGAGATCCCCGCTAACACATGTACACAGAACTTTAACCTCGTACTACATTACAAACTTAAACCATAGAATAACCCAAAGTCAACTAGAAAAGGTAATGGCCACATAATCTTTCATTGTTAACAAGCTCAATATTTGAAAAAGTTCAACAATACCTGGACATTTCTCCTGAGATTTGACTCTTCTGAAGGCCCTCTAGTAGATAACTTCTGCAATCTCTTTTCTGAATTTCTCAACAGATCGGTGATTTCATGAGTGAGCATCTCGACTGCACGGTGAATCCCTTTGTTGTCCCCAAATGTAGGCATTAGAGCCTTTGAATGAGCCTTTGCTAGTTCACTCATTTTGTCTCGAACCGTCTGTATATTAAAAGTTATCTCTTCAGAATCATCTACCCAAGCTGGCGGGAGACCAATTGTGAAGGCATCGCTACTGCAAACATTCACAATATAACAAATAAGTTTGTATATTTTTGTTTACCCCCAATTCAATTCGATCATCAAGAAAACTATACATCCCGAGAAACTAATGGATTGCAATCTGTTGAATCATATGGAGCAAAAAGAAAACTTGGCATTTGCATCCCGTGAATGCATTTCCTTCCTCCACTTTAAATTACTCTGCAACCTAATTCGCTTAGGGTTCTAATTCCGTAACTAAATTTTTCCGACGATCACAACTTGTTTTTCTATAGATAATCAACGAGTTAAATCGAACAATACATACATCCATAAGCACATCAAAACGGAACGAGCAAAAAATCCATAAATTACCTCGACGGACCAGGATCACTGGAATTCAAAGGAGCATAAGAAGTGTGATTCGACCGAGTAAACGAACCGCTAACCATTTCGATCACCGGACCACCGAACGAATCAGACGCCGCCGATAAAGATAAAGGAGCACGAGCGCTCTTACACGCATCCCTGTGCTTTCTGTACACCGTCGTCCGATTCCTCGTCGCCATCAAGCCCAAATCAATCTCAAAAAACAATTGATTCTCAACAATTTCTCTACAGGGAAATGCAAATTTTCTAACACAGGATCGAATTTTCCGAGCTCAGATTTCACGAACTCGTAATGAATCTGAATCGCAAAACGCTGCTTCTTTAGCGCGTGTTCTTCCTGACTCTTAACCACGAAGGAGAATTGTTTGGGCTTTAAGATATGGGCTTTAAGGCCCGCCTATATATTGGGTCTTTTTTTGCCACTTGCTCTTGGGTCAAAATAAGTGTGTGGAGCACACGTTTTTGAGATGACGCACTTAAAAAGCTAAAGTCTGATAACAAGACGAAAACGCCCTTCAATTACCATGTTGACTGGACGCGGCTAAAAGTCAACAGAGAGAGTTTCAGAGGGTCTGGAAAAAAAGCTCACTGACAAAGAAGGGGTAGTTTAGTCATTCTGAGTTTCTTAACTTTCTATCAACAGATTCGTGTCCATGGATTCTCTCGCCGTAGAGAAAAAAGCAAGCTCATTTAGTTAAAGGTCTCGCCTTTTAAGGAGTGTTTCCTCGCACTTTCTTGTAAAAAGAAGAGGCTCAACAAAGTACTGACAGGTACAAGCAAATAAATGCACGAGGACGAGGAGGAAGAAGAATATCATTTAGAAAAGTGCTCTGAGATTTTCCAATTCAGATTTTCTTTCTTAGATTTATAATCAGATGGATGAAGATTTGTTGGACATTTGTGGGTTTGATTCTTCCAAGAAGCTTCGATTAGAAGACAAGTACCAGTCTGGTTAGTTTCAAACAATCCCCTCTTTCTCCGATTGGATTTAGCTTACAATCTTGAATTTCGGGTTTATGCAGGTGTTTTTTTATGTTCTTTATCAAATTTCATCTTTTGGCCGTTAACTTCTCTTGGGCGCTTGTTAATAATGGAGAAATGGCAAATCTTTAATAAAATTTCGTCATTTTATGAGTAAGCTTTTCTGGATTTTTCTTCTGTTGATAAAGTTTTGTGATTGGTATACCTTTTTTGTTTTTCCAGGTTCTTGTATCGACGAGATGGCAGTGAATTATCCGTGCCCGTTTTGCTCAGATGATTATGATTTAGCTGAATTGTGTGAGCACATCGACGAGGAGCATGCACTAGACGCTAACAATGGGGTAATTTCTTGGATCTTTCGATACCTTTTTGAGGTTGAAGTACACACCTTTAGAGACTTGGAACCGGTTCAGGGACTCTGAGAATGAGATTAGTCTCTTGTTGATGATGAATGTATAGTAACGTCTTACAAACTAGCTTTGGTTGTGTGATGTAGATATGTCCTGTTTGTAGCAGACGGGTGAAGAATGATATGGTTGATCACATTACCACGCAGCACGAAGATGTCTTCAAGATATCCTTTTTGCAACTTACTTTTCTTGCTTTTCTTCATCACGATGGTATGTGGTTATTCAATTTATCAGCATTTGGTTCCTTGACCGAAAAACTTACATTGATCAAAAGCAGAGCCTTCACAAGGATGAGTCAGATTCAGGATTTTCTCCAAGGACGAAGAAGTACTTGCAGTCTTTAATCGATGATGAGCCACGGTCTACAAATCACACATCTAAAACTGTTCCTGACTCATTATTATCATTCATCTACAATCCGCCGTCACCAAACCCTCCCAAGCTTGTTCTGCCTAATTTATCAACTGGAGCAAGCATGGAAAGCAAGAGCTCTGTTAGGGATTCAACAGTAAAGTAAGCAACTTTTCGACATTCTCTCGGTTCTGCGTTCTTTGTCTTCGCCTTCTCGAACCTCTTTTAAAGATACATATTGTTTTTTCGTGTGTGCGCAGAGACAAGAAACTGTTGCCTCCATTGTCAGATACTGAGCTACTAGAGAAGGCGAAGAAGATAGAGTTTGTACAAGGTTTAGTATCATCAACCATGCTTAGTCACATCATAGACTTCTGAGTAAGAATAAGAAAACCGATGTGATCCATTGTTTGAATCTTTATATGAAACTCTGGCAAAGTGCCCACTAGAGTAGTCTATATAATAATATACGTCAAATGAGCTTATGTTCATCTTTCAAACTTCTACATTGCTTACTTGAGGCCGGAGTTTCCTTAACAACCACTTCTTGCGTAGTTTCACATCTAAAGCCAAGAACGTTTTCGCCTTTATTTCATCTTCAAGCAGATCACAAGCGTCTAATATAAGCTCCTCGTCCATGTCCGGTAACGCTTGAATAGCCTCAACCGCATCCTCTATCGCCATGGTTTTGGTTTCGGTTTCATCAACTCGAGGCTTCTTAGGGTTTATAGGGCTTGTATCAGTAGTACCAAGTTGTTGATGATCTCTTTTGTTCTTGGGGTCAAGCAAAAGAGAGTTGCTATCTTCTTCCTCAGCTGAAATAGACAAATCTGTTGTTTCACTAGACTTGAACTCTTGGAACTCTGTTTCGGGGTCAAACCAGTCCATCTCTACGAAGCAGTCATTTTCCTCAATCTCGGAATCGCCACAGAGCACACACAAATCTTTGTAATATGGAATTGGCCGAGTCATAAATTGCCTTGCATCTCTATGAGCCTGTAATGATTTCAAACAAGAACACACTTTAACAAAAGAGTCCACTAAGCACTTAACGTTAGCACAGAGCAAAAACCAGTTACCTTTATATAGTCTTGCCAGACATTATCATCAGCTGTAACCATTTGACGCTCGTCATCCCAAGAAAACCCATCTGATCGAAGAAGTCTCTTGATTGCATTAAACTGTCTTCTCAGAGTCTTGTACCGATTCTTCAAAACATCAACACTAAAGTTAGAGTCGAATTTCGCGTTGAAGAGAGTAACCATCTCAGTCCATGACTGTTTCCTGAAAACACCGTCAATCTGGTTTCCACTTCTCGCTTGGTCTAACATCAGACCGATGAAAAACCGGTCCATTGGAGGATGCCAAGTAGTCCTGCTCCGTGCTATGCTGCTTCCTTTTGATTCACATACTCTGTTGTTACCTTCATCTTCCTCTATCTGAGTGTTGCTTTCTCCCTCAATAGCATTCTCCTGAGCTGAAACACAAATCATAGACTAAATATCCAACGGGCCTCATGCATTTACAAAATTCAAGATTGTACCTTTCTGCTCAGACATTGCATCTGTGTAAATCAAACACAGATCTTTGTAAAAAGGTATCGACTTTATCCGAAAAGATCTTGCATTAGGATGACCCTTCAAAGTATTGAAAAAAAAAGAAACACAAAGCCTTGTCGAAGTTTATTCTAAAACGAAGAAGAAGAGCAACACACACAAAACGATAAACGCAAAAAACGCACCTTGAGATACACATCCCAAACGCTACTACCAGCAACTACCATCTGTTTGGTTTCATCCCAACTAAAACCATCTTCCCTCAAAAGATTCTTGACGGATTTAAACAAGTTCCTCAACGTCTTGTGCCGGTTTTTCAAAACATCTTTGCCATAAGGGAACTTGAATTTCTCGGTGAAGGAAGAAGACATGAGCTTCCAAGCGCGTTTGCTAAACAAATGATCGTCGAATCTGTTTCCTTTCTTCACTTGCTCCAACATAAGTTCGATGAAATACTGATCCATTTCAGGCGTCCACACCGTTCTTAATCGCTCATTTCCGTTTCTACTAAGTGTGCTCATTATATTCTCCCTCCTTCTCTTACCTGCAAATTCGATTGCACGTAACAAAAAAATTGAAACTTTCAGAAATCAAATACACATCAGAAGCAGGATCAGAACTAAAAGTACCTCGCATCGATTTTTCAATTAAATTAGGCAGCGCGCAGAGATCGTCGCTTACAGAGAAACTCAGGCGAAGACAGAGAGGTGCCGGTGAGCGGGAATTGGAGTTCCGGTGAGCTTTTAGGGATAAGGTTGTCCGGGATATAGATTATTCTCTTCGTGGCTAAGGTTATTCTTTTATTCGCAACCAAATGTAGAAACCCTTAATGGGCTTATATTACAGAATTGGGCTTAAACTATTATGGGCATAAATGGGACGACGTCGTTTGGTCTAGGGTTTCATTTTGGGCCAAAGGGACGTTGTTTTTGCTTACAGAGAGAGACTCAAGGAGTGTTTCGAGTTCGTCGTCGTCGTCCACAAAATTTTCTGATTAAATTGACAGAAGAAGAAGGTTCGATCTTTAAAGGGTACAGAGAAACATCTTCATCTCCGAGTTGTGTTGCAACTTGTAAGTTTCTTTCGGATTTTTCTCGTTGTTAAAATTGTGAGCTTATTTATCAATCCCGGGTTTGTAATTAGCTGCGAATTGAGCTATCGATTCGTGAGAATTAGTGAGTTTTGTTTTACAAAGTCACTTCAATTTGGTGAAAAATCCATGACCAAAATGTGAACTTGGCATTGGTTTGGATTTTATTTTCAACATGATTTTTGAGAGGTTTATGCAGCAAAGAGTAAAATTCAAGTCTCTTGCTTTGTTCGCAGCTATCATTTCATCAAGTCAACTCAGAAAGTCAAAATCTTTGGTGATTAGTAGCTTCAACGGAGACTCCATGGATGTTTTCAAAGGCCTCCGAATAACTCAGCTCGATGATGATGACGACGACAATGTCGAAGCTCCAGTGGAGCCGATAAACGTCGACGACGAGTTCGATGATGATGACGAGGAAGACGAGGAAGATTGTGAACCTGTGATATTGGGTTTCGTCGAAACTCCCAAATTCGAATGGTCAAGTCTCCGTCAACTCTTCCCTAATTTAGCCGGAGGTGTTCCGGTAACTATGCTAAAATGCTTTCTCAGTATTTGCAATCATATTCTTCTTCTTTTATCTTCTTAGGTTTTGATTTGTGATGTAGGCATGGTTGGATCCCGTTAATTTACCAACAGGGAAGTCAATTCTGTGTGACTTATGTGAAGAACCTCTGCAATTCGTACTTCAGGTGAGTTTCTATACAAAAACTAATTTGTTATTCCTTCCTCGCATTTCTTTTTTGGTCGGTTTTATTTACGGGATTGAGGAAAATTTTGCAGCTTTATGCTCCGTTAACGGATAAGGAATCAGCTTTTCACCGGACATTGTTCCTCTTCATGTGTCCGTCAATGTCTTGCCTCCTTCGTGACCAACATGAGCAATGGAAACGTGCCCCTGAGAAGGTTATGCGGAGGTAATTTTACATATCGCATCTTTGTGTTTGTCTCTCCTCTTCTCCAATTGGGATGTTACTCTAAATCGCTATATTTTTCTTTTTGTTTTTAAAGTGTGAAGGTCTTCCGTTGCCAATTGCCTCGTGTTAATCCGTTTTACTCGAGTGAGGCTCCGAAACACGATGGAACAGACAAGCCCTTGGGACATGGAGGTATTGTATGAGCTTATTAATGTGTTTGATGGCTCAATTCTTGGAGTTCTCTTTCATTTTTCGATTCTTGAATTTGTTTTGTTTCTCTTTAGCGCCGCTTTGTAGTTGGTGTGGAACGTGGAAAGGAGATAAAGTATGTAGCGGCTGCAAAAACGCTCGATATTGTTCACAGAAACACCAGGTGTGTGTGTGTGTTGTTTAGTCTCTTTTTTTATTGTTCTGCTAGTTTCCACGCCTTTTAACAATCTTCTTGATTTCTAATTTCCAGTCTCTGCATTGGCGTGTGGGACATAAAACCGAGTGTCAACAGCTTCGTGTTGTTACCGAGTCATCTGACTCTGGCATCGTCGATAATGGGGTTTCTCTGACTCAAAAGCATAAAGGTTTAGCAAAATTACACAAACCTTTCTTAGCCTTGGAACTTTTATCTACTAGTACTGATGTTAATTTGTTTTGGTTTTTGCAGTTGCGAGTAAGAGTCTATGGAAAGAATTTGTATTGATAAATGTGGATGAAAGTGAGTATGATACAGAGATGTCAGAAGATGATGAATTTGCTAAACCTTTGGTCCCAGTGCGAGAAGTTAACGACGATATGAAATCGCTGATGAATGAATATGAGGTAAAAGTCACTTGTGGCCGCCATTTTGCAAGAATATAATTCGTTCGAGTGATTCTCAGTATACATATGCTTATACAGGGAGATGCGGATAAACAGATTTGGGTTGATTTCCAGCAACGCGTAGACAAAGCCCCTGAACAAGTCCTAAGGTGTGGTTTTAAAAATACACCAAAGTTGTGGTTTTTTTGCTTCTCTCATAAGATCAATAGAATGTCAAATACATTTTCATTTCTTGATACAGATATTGCCGGAGCTCTGGAGCTAAACCCCTTTGGCCAATGGCAAGTGGACGAGTCTCTAAATCTGAAATTCCTAATTGCAAATCTTGTGGTGGTCCTCGTTGTTTTGAATTTCAGGTAACTCTTTCTTCTTCAACAACACTTGTATGAGTCTGGTCTTAGCCACTTCTTTTGCTTTTCTTCATAAACCAGTTGATGGCAAGACCAACATTTTAGGCCATATCAAACCTGTTAAGACCATAAACACTCCGCCCATTTTCATTTCTCTGTTGTTGCATATTGGAAGCTTGTCTCTGTTCTTGATCATTTTGAT
The DNA here is from genome assembly GCA_900406535.1 of Noccaea bulbosa. Lineage (NCBI taxonomy): Eukaryota > Viridiplantae > Streptophyta > Magnoliopsida > Brassicales > Brassicaceae > Noccaea > Noccaea bulbosa. Next base: position 38,106 of record OVBJ01000351.1, read on the forward strand.
GGCGGATTTTTTCAGGTGATGCCGCAGCTACTGTACTTCTTCGGCGCCAAGAACGAAAGGGAATCTCTTGATTGGGCAACAATCGTGCTGTACACGTGTGAGAACTCGTGTGAATCGAGCTTAAGTTACAATGAAGAGTTTGTCTGGGTTCAAGTCTACAGTCAAACAACCTAGGCTTCTTTCTCTCTACTGTCTGTTGACGCAAAAGTTTTGTTCTTAACCGGATCGGACCGGGGCCTTACAGTTTGTAGAATTTTGATGGGTTTATACTTGTTGGCTTATTTCGGTTATTTCCTTAAATTCCCTCTCAACACAAATATATATGTATTTGGATTTGATTCCTCAAAGGCTTCAATTATCAAATTTGCATTATGCGAGTTAACGATATTGGTCATTATAATCTAATAGTTCCACGACTACTTTGCTCTTATGTAAAGAGCATAGGAATCTCAAAATCAGAAATGGACAAATTTTGATTGGTTTAAAATTTTTGGAATGGTTACATCAGTTATCATCAAAATTTGCATTGTGCGGTTTGACAACATAAAAGTTCACATTTTGCAATTTAAAAGTATTGGTCATCGAAACCTAAGTTACACGACTATAGACTTTGTATAGAGTAGAATATTCACGCATTAGACCATATTTAATCTTATGAATGACTTCTCTTCTAATTGGCTTCTGAACAAGCTAAATCGTAATATCGGTTAAAATCGTAAAGGAATGATTGAGAATTGAAGTACACTGAAACACAGCGAACTACTGACAAAGGTTCTCTCATACTTGTCGCAAAGAAAATGTTTTGACAAAAAGATGAATAACAAAACCATGCAAAATAACTGCTAAAGAAAGATTCACTATTGAAACAAAGTTTATTCTCCTTCTTCTCACTTCTTAGACTTAGACTTTTTCGCTGGGACCCTGCAAGAACAAACCACCAACTGAAAAAGTGAGAATGTTGCCACAATACAACAACAGTTTGGTCACAATCATGGAGAAGACGAAAACTTACTCTGCGGTTTGCGCAGGTGGTGCGGCGGCAGGTACGGCGGCGGCGGCAGGAATGTCTCCTCCAGGACCCTGAAACAAGGTCATAAAAAAACATATTACATGACATGAATTCGCTTAAACATATCATCTCTACAAGCATCAAACAAATTTACCTTGGCAAGTCGTTCCTCTCTACGAGCATGTTTCCTTTCTCGGCTAGCCTTGTTCTTAGCCCTCTTAGCCTCAAACTGGTCAGACAAAGTCTTCTCTCTAGCCTTCTCAGCCTTGGACTTGTGGATGCTCTCCATCAACACACGCTTGTTCTTGTACACGTTACCCTTGACCTTCAAGTACATGTCATGGTACATGTGTCTGTCAATCTTCTTCGTCTCTCTGTATTTCTTCAAGAGACGCCTCAGGACACGAAGCCTACGCATCCACAGTACCTTTGTTGGCAATCTTGCTTCACGTGTACCCTTCCTCTTACCTTGAAAAAAAATCCATCATCAAAAACAGCCACAATTTAAACATCCGCTTTAATGTGATTTTCGAGACGGATTGATTTCCAAAAATACTGCATACCATAACCAGAGTGACGGCCCTTTCTCTTGGCAATGTTCAATTGGCGTGCTCTGGAACGTGAGTGGATCTTTGTTGGCTTCCTGATGATGAAACCATCCTTCACAAGCTTCCTGATGTTTTGGCCTACAGTCACATCACAATCCATAAATATTCAATCAGAAATGCAATCAGTCAGCAATCATCAACAGTATGGCATGCTGAAACTACAAAAATCTGTGATAACAAAAACGAATTTTCTGTGAATGATTAAAAATCTGATTGGTATCTAATAGCAGTACCATTTCCGAGCTCAAATTTTCATCAGATTGAATTCTACAAACAAATCGACGTATCTAATCTCTTGTTTTTTCTACCATCCTCATCGAATTACAGATATATGAATCAGTAAATCCAAACAACAAAGTAAAAATATAAAAGAAACAACATACGCGAATTAGCCATGGAGATGTCACTCCCTTCGTTGGGATCGAGCCATACTTTCTTCTTCCCGCACTTGAGCACTGAGGCTGCGAGCCGCTTCTGGAGCTTCAACGAAACCATTTTCTACTTCTCCCTTCTGGAGATTGGTTTTGGGCAGAGACGAGCTACTGGAGGAAGACAATCTCTTTATATACGGCATTTCTAGGGTTACTCTTCCGCAAAAACCAATCATTTCTCAGTGGGCCTTTTTAACCACATTACGTACAGGCCCAGTATCAATGGGTTGAATCGTTAAAATCCTCCACACAAAAAAAGAATTGAAGAAAAAGACAGACAGCCATTTTTCAAGCTTCTTGCTTTAAAATCCTCCACACAAAAAAAGAATTGAAGCAAGAACAAACTGAAAGAGTCATGCAAATTTTGGTTCTAGGTTTCCGAAAGCTCCTAGAAAGCAAGTGGTAATTTAATATTTTCTTATGTAGAGTGCAAACCTTTACAATCCTACAAAGTTCAAAATTTAGAAGTAAGAACAACAAAAACAACGATAACCTAAATTGTACATTTTGAAACCCACTATACGTTTTCTTTCTTCATAACACATTTGTCTCCCAACCCAAAATAAGAAACATGGCAAAAAAACACGAAGAACCTAAAAATAGGCAGAGGGGGGTGAAAAACAATCCTTAAAAATAGAACAACCCCAAAATACATGTTTTCTTAGCTCTTTAAATAAACAATTTTCAGTTTTGATTCCCTTTAATAACTACGGAAGAGAGAAAGAAGAATAAAAACAACAACAACAAAAAATGAAAATGGTCGGAAGGATCTTTCTCCTTTGCCTCTCCGTCTCCGTCACGGTGGTCATCGCCGGAAATCTTCCACCACCAACATTCACCGAGAAAGGCAAAGCCTTAGCGGAGAAATTCTGCGAGAAATCCGAAGACAAAGCGTTCTGCGTTGCCAGCCTGACGTCACGTCCCGAAGCAGCAACCGCAACCGCACCGAAACTCGGCGTGATCGCGTTGAGCATCGCGTCTACAAACGCTTCGGACACGTCTTTCTACATCAAATCGAAACTCAAAGAGAGAAACCTCGAGCCCGCGTTGGAAGACACGCTCGACGATTGCTCCAAGAGTTACTTAGACGCAGTCGCGCAGCTCGACGATTCTCTCGCCGCTTTGCTCGCGAATTCGTACATCGACGTCGATATTTGGCTCAACACGGCGATCAGCGACGGCGAGTCGTGTGAAGACGCTTTGAACGAACGTGCTGGTAATGACGCTGAGCTTGCTCGTAGGAACACCAACTTCTTGAAGCTTTGCAAGGACGCTCTTCTCATCAACACTATTTTAACTCCATAAATTTCATTTGTTGCCGATTAACTAATTTATATTATCTCTGTTTCTTGTAATATTAAAAAAAAAAAAAAAAAAGGGTTCGTTGATTTGTGGCCTTGTGGGGAAAATTGANGCCTTGTGGGGTAAATTGATAACTGAAAAAAAATGTTTTTGGGAAATTTTGAATGAGCATATTGGAATATATACATAGTACTGTACATCAAAAAAACATGCTTATTTTTCTTATATACATTTCCCTATAACCAATGATCTTAATCGAATGATGTATTTTGTGTTTTTTCTATTTTACACAATGAAATAAAAGAAATAAATATATGTTATCATCGGATTTATTACATGTAGTCAGATCCTGGATTACATAATTTATTAATATTTATAAATTTATCATATCTATAAAAATTGAATGAGTTTAATATTCATGAATTATGAGGACTAAAATACTAATAAGTAATAACTAACAATACCATTTAAGTTTATGATGATTTTTTTTTTTTTTTGGTCAAAAGTTTATGATGATTTACTTTTTAGTTTTTACATTAATTGAAAACATTTCTATGCTTATGATATTTGTTTTTAAATTCAAAAAAAGTTTAATGTGTAAAATCTTAATATCTATTTTTAATAGTCACATTCTTAAATAAATTACTCAATATTAAAGAGGTAAGTAGTTTAATGTGGAAAAAAAAAATCTTTGTGTTCTCTTCTTTTTATATCGGAATGGCATTTGTGTGGTCAGGGCTACCTGAGAGTTGATATCTGTCTCTCGCTCCTCTTCTCTTCTTCTTCACATCACTGTGTGCGTCTCTCTCTCTCTCTCCTCTCTCTCTCTATTCTATCCTTTCAAAATCTCCCCAATTCGAAATTTCAAATTTCACTCGCCTCTTCTGCGAAAGAGTTCTCATCTCCGTCTCTGGGGATTGCGGAATCTGGGGATTTGAATTCTTGTGCGATCAAATGGTGGATCCATTCAGTGAAATTGCGTTGCCTCATTAGCAATGACTTCTGCTTCTTCCATGTCCGGTGCGTTTTCCTTCGTTTATCGTTTTCCTGTTCATTACGGAGACACACGTTCGAAGGCAGATTTCGGATAAGCTTTGTGACGATTGTTTTGTTCTCATCTCAATTTGAATTCGCGCGCAATTGTTTAGTGGGTCTAGTGAATTTTCCCCCTGGGACCGTGTGACAGAGAGAAACGGAGAAGAGAGAGAGTCCTTTTACGACTATGTTGCAGGGAAATTGGTTATAGTACCATTGAATTTGAAAAGCTAGTTTAGTTCTCGTTCTACGATATTTGGATTTTACTAGTGCTTTGTGTAGTCACTGAGTAAATGTAGAAAATAGTTAGTTTGGGAGCGATTTGGTTGTTGACTAGTGCTTCTTTGAGTAAGTTCATGTGTCAACTACACACATCCTACCTTTCTTGTTGAGGACCACAGTTTTCTATTTATGGTTAAGGAACCTACTTTCTATCTGGGAATTTAATTGCTTTGAATCCATGCATCCATTTTTGGTCAATATTTTATTGTTTTGTGTGGGCTACATTGCAGTGTCTGTGGAATGTGTGAACATATGTAACCTAACGAAAGGAGAAGGGAATGCAAGAAGCGATTGCAATGCTCTCTCCTGTGCTTGGAAAGCTCCAAGAGCGTTAACTGGGTTTCTAGCTAGCACAGCTCATCCACCTGTGTGTTCTTTGTATCTATGTGGCAAAAATGGAAGAAAAAGTAGAGTAAAATCTGTAAGTATTCTTTAATGCTTTTGCTTATGTAGATGGGTGTTAAGATCACCCTGCTTGGCTTTAACGGATAGTTTAAGCTCCAGAATTGTGTTTCTACATTTTTGTACATGATCATCTTGTTTGTGTTGCCATGGTGACGGTATTTGCTATCTAATCTGGAGGTTCCTTATGGTCTCTCCTTTGGATGATGTAGTGCGCTTGGCAGAGTTATGAATATGAAGTAGGTCTTTCTGAGGTTCATCCCTTTGTAAATGTGAGAAATATCTTGAGGTCCAGAACATCTTGTGGTGGTCATAAAAGATGGGAACTGTATTGTTTATCATCTGAATCTTCTGGTGTCTCCGACAATGTGACAGTCCAAACATTATGGGAGGTATTAGACCCTGCCCTCTTTATTTTTTAATGGCACTTACTACAACGGTACTCTAATCATTTTGATGGGTGGCTATATCTGCAGGACCTTTTCCCATCGATATCTTACTTATCCTGTAAAGAATTAGAGTTTGTTCAAAAGGGCCTCAAGGTACGATGATATAAGTTTCTTGCTATTTGAAAGGCTTCTTTCAGCTATATCCTATATCACTGCCTCTTATGACGTCTTAATTATTGAAGCATATTTCAGTTTTGTGGTATTCAATTCTTAATTCAGTAAGAAAGGTTTGTGCAGTTAGCGTTTGAGGCACATAATGGTCAAAAGAGACGTAGTGGGGAACCATTCATTATACATCCAGTTGCCGTTGCTCGTATCCTTGGGGAACTTGTGAGTTGCGTGATGCATTATGAATATGGTTCACTTGAGGATAAGTTGGAAAGCTTGATAAGTTATTTTTATTCTTGTTTAGGAATTGGATTGGGAGTCTATTGTTGCTGGATTACTACATGACACAGTTGAGGATACAAATTTTATTACTTTTGAAAAGATAGAAGAAGAGTTTGGTGCAACTGTGCGTCACATTGTAGAAGGGGAGACTAAGGTCTGCATATTTGTGTTTTTTCTGCAATATTTTGCCTATCCCCTAATCCTTTATAGAGAAAGAACTCTACGCTTCCTTTGACACGAAGTTCGTTTATTTATAAAATATTTTTCTTTACTAGGTGTCAAAACTGGGAAAGTTGAAGTGTAAAACCGAAAGTGAATCAATACAAGATGTTAAAGCAGATGATTTGCGGCAGATGTTTCTGGCGATGACAGACGAGGTTTCTATTTTCTAAGATTGTGTCTCAGTTGGTGTGGTTATTTTATTCATCAGCTAACCTAACTGTGTCATTCCAGGTCCGCGTCATTATTGTCAAGCTAGCTGACCGGTTGCATAACATGCGAACTCTCTGCCACATGCCTCCCCATAAGCAGGTGATTTCTTCAAGTAGTTGAGATTTGTTGCCCATACAGCTCTTAGCTCTATGTTTCATTTGTGATAACTAATAATTTTGTGAGTTTCGTTCAGTCCAGCATTGCAGGGGAGACATTGCAGGTCTTTGCTCCTTTAGCGAAATTGCTTGGAATGTATTCAATAAAGGTATAACCCTTACTAATTGTCTTTGTTTGCTATTGTTCTTAAAACATAGATTTACATTAGTGAGGTTGAGGTAGTTATGGCATTTACATTTATGCCACGAGGTAGCGTAGATTTATAGTCACATTAGTTGAGAGGTCTTTATGAAACTAAATTATCTCAGCTGTTGTCTCCCATGGCGTTCTTAGTTTTGTGGTGCTAATCTTGCAGTCTGAACTGGAAAATCTGTCTTTCATGTACGTAAGTGCTGAGGATTATGAGAGAGTCACAAGCAGGATCGCTAACCTCTACAAAGAGCATGAGAAAGAACTCACTGAGGTAATTTCAACTTATTATCGACCCTTAGGTTAAATTGCCAAAACATTGATTGAAAAGGAAAAAATAAATTAGAGAAGGACGTTCATTATCAAACTACACGTTCGTTGACCTTTTGAACTCTGAATTCATCCGGGCGTTTATTTAGTTCATTTGTATTCACAGAGTTCTACTGTGTATCTCAGGCAAACAGAATTCTGGTGAAAAAGATTGAAGATGATCAGTTTTTGGACCTTGTGACCGTGAATACTGATGTTCGATCTGTTTGCAAGGAAACTTACAGGTGATTCCATTAAGTGACTTCTTCATTTTACTCTGTAACCTACCTTTTTCTTCTGCATCTGAAGTCTCTTATGTTTATATGCAGCATATACAAAGCTGCACTCAAATCGAATGGATCAATTAATGATTACAACCAGATTGCTCAGGTTTGTGCTATACACTTATCTCCAAGTTGTATCAATGCCTCAATAGTTTTAAATATAGAACTTCTGTCTGCCAGCTTAATATGATTGTTAACATGCTGCTTCTCTAAATTTGTTTATTTTAGCAGTTACGGATTGTTGTAAAGCCAAAACCTTCTGTGGGGGTCGGCCCTTTGTGTAGTCCACAACAGGTGAAACCCCAATGAAAAGGAAGCGGTTATCGTTTGTTCTGATTCATTCTGGTGTGTCACTTAGCTTTCTCACTCTGTCGTCAATGCAGATATGCTATCATGTTCTTGGACTTGTTCATGAGATCTGGAAACCTATTCCCCGAACTGTATGTATCTGATATTCTGTTCTTTAGGAATTATTTTCACTACATTACATCTGAGCATATGTCTTACCTTTTCGTTATAGGTAAAAGATTACATTGCGACACCGAAACCTAATGGCTACCAGAGCCTCCATACTACTGTGATTCCGTTCTTGTACGAGAGTATGTTTCGGCTGGAGGTTCAGGTATTTGATAATATTATTTCATCACAGTTCTTAGGAAAACGCTGATGATGAACACATTTGAGAATCATACTACATTTCTCTCTGCAGATCAGAACAGATGATATGGACTTAATAGCTGAAAGAGGGATTGCAGTTTATTATAATGGCAGGGCTCTTTCTGCTGGATTAGTTGGAAACCCGGTTCCTTTAGGTAGAAACTCAAGGGGGAAGACGGGTTGCCTCAACAACGCAGATTTTGCACTCAGGGTATTTTCTTAGCATACTCACTAGTAAAAATGCAGTGAATTTGTGGATACTCACTAGTAGGCAGTGATATTATTTTATTGTTTCTTTTGCCTTCCCAAATATGATGTTAGTTATGACAGTTTATTTTTCCAGGTTGGGTGGCTAAATGCAATAAGGGAATGGCAAGAGGAGTTTGTGGGTAACATGACCTCTAGAGAATTTGTTGATACCATTACGCGGGATCTTTTAGGTAGCCGCGTGTTTGTATTCACACCTAAAGGAGAGGTAAAGTCTAATCTCACCTCAAAGCCTCTGAAACATTCATATAAAAAATTTACGTCTTTGCTTAGATGCTGTGGTATTCTATTTGCAGATAAAGAACCTTCCTAAAGGGGCCACTGTTGTTGACTACGCTTATCTGATTCACACGGAAATCGGAAACAAAATGGTAGCAGCAAAGGTAATTTCTACTTTCCTGTCATATACTTTCCATGATATCTTTAAATTCTCTACTATCATCTTTGAATACGGACAACAACTAGACCAGACGTTAGGGATTCTTAATTGCTTGAAATTGCAGGTGAATGGTAATCTTGTTTCTCCAACGCATGTTCTTGAGAATGCCGAGGTGGTGGAGATACTCACCTACAACGTTTGTGCCTTGTCTCTCCTGCATGTGTTTGTCATTTCTCCTATTCTTTTTGTTCCGCGAGCTCTCATGATTTATTATTGTTGTCACATCACAGGCCCTCTCAAGCAAATCTGCTTTCCAGAGACATAAACAGTGGTTGCAACATGCCAAAACAAGGAGTGCAAGACACAAGATCATGAGGGTATTTTATAATAAATTTGCTTACTTTAATGCTAATTGGCTCACTATTACTAATTGAAGCCTCTCAACTTCTTCCAGTTCCTAAGGGAGCAAGCTGCACAATGTGCTGCAGAAATAACCCAGGATCGAGTGAATGACTTTGTGGCGGACTCTGACAGTGACGTGGAAGATCTCACAGAAGATTCGAGAAAGAGCCTACAGTGGTGGGAGAAAATTCTCGTCAATGTTAAGCAGTTTCAGTCACAAGACAAAAGCAGAAACGCAACACCCGCTTCTCAAAACGGAAGCGTTTGGGTCCCAAAGGTGAATGGGAAACACAACAAAGCCATAAAAAACTCGAGTCTGAAGAATCCAGAGTTCTTCTTACCTGGAGATGGAATTGCCAAGATTCTGCCTGCCAACATCCCTGCTTATAAAGAAGTGTTGCCCGGTTTAGACAGTTGGCGAGCCAGTAAAATTGACTCATGGCATCATCTCGAAGGTCACTCCATCGACTGGTTATGTGTAGTATCCATGGATCGTAAGGGTATGCTCTTCATTTGCCTTATGGTGATTTATCCAAAACCACTTTTCTATTGGAAAGTCAAAATCGAAACTGTTTGTTATATTTTGGCAGGCATAATCGCAGAGGTTACAACAGTCCTTGCAGCTGAATGCATCGCAGTATGTTCTTGCGTGGTGCGTGCTTTAACTGTAAAACCTTTCTTCTGAACTTTTATAGTGTCGACTCATCTGACAAATGTCATGGTTTTTTGCAGGCCGAGATTGACAGAGGAAGAGGATTAGCAGTAATGTTGTTTCAAATAGAAGCAAACGTTGAAAGTTTGGTAATATATATATGTCCCAATGCTCTAAAACTCTCTTTTTAACTCTTTTTGTTCCCCGATTTTGGATCACTAAACCTAACCCGTGTTCTTCATGATTGTTAAACTGAGATCACTCCACGACCAGATTGTTAAACTGATATTTTCTTCATGTATTTGTAACTCCCAGGTTAGCGTTTGTGCAAAGGTGGATCTAATCTTGGGTGTGTTGGGATGGTCCAGTGGTTGCAGCTGGCCAAGATCAACAGACAATGCTCAAGTTCTTAAGTGTTGAAGCTAAAGGACTCATGTTCTTGGCCATGAAGTTTTGTCATGTTCACTGGAAAAGAAAAAGCAAACCTGAGAAGCGAGAGAGAGTCTGGTTGCTCCAAGTAGAGGTAGAGAGACTAGAGAGCTCTTATAATATTCTTGAAAAAAAAAATCATTTTGTTTTGAAAATAAAAACCGTAAAAAGAGAGTCAAATTCTTTTAGATGTTTTGTGTTCAATAAATCCAGGTCATTGTATATAAAGACCAAAGAATGGGATGAACATACAAATGTAATATGTAGATACTCCTGTAAAACCTTATACAGTACTTGCACATAGAAAAAAATGGATGTGTTTCACAAAACGTTATGTTCGTGATTTTTATTTCTTTGTTTAAAAAACGAAAGTTTTGGTCAAAATCAAAATAATCTAGGGATCTAAGTCTTTTCTCACTTAGATCGATGTTTTTTTTTCCATCTTGTAACTGTCGGATCCCATTATGGCTGATAATCCATGTTTAAACTTCGATGGACGTTTTTTTTTCCTCCAATTCTTTCACACAATATAATAATAATAAAAAAAAAAAAAAAAAAAAAAAAAAAAAAAANAAACAAGAAGCATTTTAGTAATTAGATGATTAGAACAAATACCATTAAATTCCGAAGGAAGACAACATAGATTACATGAAAAGTCATGACAAATAAATATATTAAAAACAAAGAAAACAATCTCTTGGCTCATTTTCAGACAATTGTTATACACGACAAATCAAACAAAACGAAACGAGTCTCAAAGAACATGACATTTCTTGTTCATAAAAAAGAAGATTATTAGTAGTAAGTAGGCTCAGAGGTGAAGAAGAAAGGACCAGCCCAGTAAAGCTTGAAACTCTTGTCTTCAAGAACACGGTACTTGCTCAATGACTGTCCTCTCACACCTTTGTTCACATCGGTCGGGAAATCGCAATCAGCGATTGGAGACTGGTAAAGGAAAGTCTTGCACTTGGTCACCATCCTTCCTGCACGAAGCTGTGAAGGGAATAGCGTGGCGAAGAAGTAACCTTTAGAATCAGTTTTGCTGCTCTTTATTGAGATTGGAGCTATCTCTTTCCCATATGCGTCTGTCTTCACACATGAGATTCTCGCCGTCGCACCTGTCGTAAATAAACGGCTAATGTCATCATTGTGTAAATTTTTTGTAACAACGAGAAAGCAAAATTTCAAAATAAGGAAGTTATATTACCTTGAATTGGGTAAGATTTGTCACCGGTCTTGCACATGATGACACCTTCAACGGCGACCGGGATTAATTTTCCGGTCTCGGGATCGGCTTCATCGCCGTAATAAGCAACTGAGGATATGATTAGAGATGAGAAGACAACGAGGGAAGCAGCAAATGAGAGGCGAGAGAAAGCCATTTTCTTTTCTTTCTCTTTTTTTTCTGCTTGCTTTGGCTTGTTTTGAACACTAATTCCATGTGTTTATATAGGTTAACTGAGTTGACAAAGTTAATGAATATTATAATTATATTATTGGTTTAGTGTATGTTAATTTTAAGTACGAGTTATAACAAAACGAGCAACTTGTAATAAGTAAATGAACAACGTGTTTGCACGGCATACTTTAGTGTTATTGTGTCGACGTGATTCCAATTACATTGAGTGGATTACCAATTCCAAAGACGGTTCCAACATCATGGATAGACTAGATATCCGAAACTGAAATTTGACGCTACCATCAATGTCACCGTTACTATAAAATATTAGTTGTAGTTGGAACGAAAGAAATGTTACCCACTTACCATTGAGGCCCAACAATGACTAGGTAAGCCCAAAATGTATTTAAGGCCAAGAAGAGATCCACTCAAATGATATAATTTTGTTTTTCGTCGTATGTGTAAGCTCAAAATATCTTTTTTTATAAATATAATTTGATCGGTGGTCATTGATTTGATTGATTTTGTTTTCTGTTTTCAAAGAAAGCAGGAAACCAAAAAAAAAGAAAAAAAAAAATATTTTCTATAAACTACGTGGCGCGTAAACAGAGCACCAGGTGTCTTCTTTAGATATTTCTACTTCTCGATAAAACCGCTTCCAAAAACAGAGGCAGAGCAACACACTCAAACGCCGGAGCCTCCCCACTGGTTTACTATTTCCCTCAAAACAGTATAAATCTCACAGTCACATGCTTTCTCCTGTTTAACACCAAACACGTCACTTCTTCTACCTAAAACACTAGCAAGAAACAGACAAAGATCAAACACGTCTTCTTATTCTTCTTCTCTCTCTCTCTCTCTCGTCTAATTTGCAGAATTTTTATCCTTATTAATAGCGCTCCTTAGTGATTCGATCATTCAAAGCCGGAAGCTTTTTTTGTTGTTGTTGGGATTCATCTGAATATAATCCATGTCAAACCCTAAGCTCACTAGGATTCTAAGCACGAGAGATCGTGTTCAAGACACGCTCTCCGCTCATCGCAACGAACTCGTCGCTCTTCTCTCCAGGTTTCTCGTCCAGGATCTTTTTCCGGGAAAAAAAATTCGACGTTTTTATTTTATTTTATTCAATTGATTAATGGTGTGTGTCGTGAAGGTATGTGGATCAGGGAAAAGGGATTCTTCAGCCACATAACTTAATCGACGAACTCGAATCTGTAATCGGAGACGACGCAACGAAGAAAACTCTCTCCGATGGTCCTTTCGGCGAAATCCTTAAATCCGCAATGGTAAATGAAAAGTTTCCACTTTTTTTTTTCATTTTCCTGTGTTAATTCCAAACTCAATAATCGTTACTAATTCTGTTGTAGGAAGCCATAGTTGTTCCACCATTTGTTGCTTTAGCCGTCAGACCAAGACAAGGTGTTTGGGAATACGTTCGTGTGAATGTCTTTGAGCTAAGTGTTGAACAGTTGACAGTCTCTGAGTATCTTCGTTTCAAAGAAGAGCTCGTTGACGGACCTAACAGCGATGACCCTTTTCGTCTTGAGCTTGATTTCGAGCCATTCAACGCAAACGTGCCACGTCCTTCGCGTTCGTCTTCCATTGGTAACGGAGTTCAGTTTCTGAATCGTCACTTATCTTCTGTAATGTTCCGTAACAAAGACTGCTTGGAGCCTATTCTTGATTTCCTCAGAGTTCATAAGTACAAAGGTCATGTAAGTGTTTCCTATAAAAGCCTTCTTGGTTCTGTTTTGTTTGTTATGAAATCGGTTTAAAAATGGAAACTTTTTGTTTCTGTTGTTGTTGTTGTGGTGGTGGTGTGTGTGCATAGCCATTGATGTTGAATGATAGGATTCAAAGCATACCAGGGCTTCAAACGCAACTTAGAAAAGCAGAAGATCATATCTCAAAGCTCCCACAAGAAACTCCCTTCTCGGAATTCGAGTACTCGCTTCAAGGAATGGGATTTGAGAAAGGATGGGGTGATACTGCAGGGAGAGTACTTGAAATGTTGTATCTTCTCTCTGATATCCTTCAAGCTCCTGATCCTTCTTCCTTGGAGAAGTTTCTTGGGATGGTACCGATGGTTTTCAATGTTGTCATCTTATCTCCACACGGTTACTTCGGTCAAGCAAATGTCCTAGGCTTACCTGACACTGGTGGACAAGTAAACTTTGCCTAAGATTCAGACTTTTTTTTTCGGATTCCGGTTTAAGCCTGTTTTAAAGTTTCTTTGAACGTTTCAGGTTGTTTATATCCTAGACCAAGTTCGAGCTCTTGAGACCGAAATGTTGCTGAGGATAAAGAGACAAGGATTGGATATAACACCTAGGATTCTTATTGTAAGCTTAATAATGGCTAATCTCAAGGTCTTATGGACTACATTTACTAATCTTTCCTTTTTTGCCAAAGGTAACAAGATTGATACCAGACGCGAAAGGAACTACGTGTAACCAGAGGTTAGAGAGAGTCATTGGCACTGAGCATACTCACATCCTCAGGGTTCCTTTCAGGTCAGATAAAGGGATCCTCCGGAAGTGGATTTCAAGATTCGACGTTTGGCCTTATCTAGAGAACTATGCTCAGGTTTTTTTTAAAACTTGGCTTTTCTTGAGTTTTGTTTACTTGACAAAGAAGTTTCACTGATGTTTCTTTGGTAAAAAAACAGGATGCAGCGAGCGAGATTATCGGTGAACTGCAAGGTGTTCCTGATTTTATCATTGGTAACTACAGCGATGGAAACCTTGTTGCATCTTTAATGGCACATAAAATGGGTGTTACACAGGTAAAAGAGTTTCAAGTTTTTTCTTTCTTTCTCTCGTATGTTCTTGTTATAGCTTTATTGATTCTTGAATTTTTTTGACATGAACAGTGTACTATTGCACACGCTCTGGAGAAAACAAAGTATCCAGATTCAGACATTTACTGGAAAGACTTCGACAACAAGTATCATTTCTCTTGTCAATTCACAGCTGATCTAATCGCAATGAACAACGCAGACTTCATCATCACAAGCACTTACCAAGAAATCGCAGGAACGTAAGTAAAGTGACTATTAATCTCAAAAAACTGTTTTTTTTTTTTCCTTTTTTCTTTCTTTCCAAGTTCTCTCATCTGTGATATAATTTTGTGTGCTCAGGAAGAACACAGTCGGTCAATATGAAAGCCATGGGGCTTTTACGCTCCCGGGACTATACAGAGTAGTTCACGGCATCGATGTGTTTGATCCAAAGTTCAACATAGTCTCACCAGGCGCAGACATGACTATTTATTTCCCTTTTACTGATGAAAAGAAGAGACTTACAGCTTTACATGGCTCCATTGAAGAAATGCTCTTTAGCCCTGACCAAACTGATGAGCATATGTAAGTAGAAAGTGTTGACATCATTTCTGTTTATCTGGTTTTGATAACATATACATAGACCACAATAGATGCGATCTTGGTTTGATTTGCTTTGATTTATAATAAAGACTTGTCTTAATCATAGTTGTTTTTACATGTTTTTCTAGTTAAGTTTAGGATAATTAGATCACTTTTGAACATATATGTAGACATTTGATATGATTTGTTGGATGGTTTGTTTATTGTAGCGGAACATTGAGCGATAAGTCGAAGCCAATACTCTTCTCAATGGCGAGGCTCGACAATGTGAAGAACATCTCCGGTTTAGTTGAGATGTACGCCAAGAACAACAAATTGAGGGAGCTAGTGAATCTGGTTGTAATAGCCGGTAACATTGACGTGAGCAAGTCCAAAGACAGAGAAGAAATCTCAGAGATTGAGAAGATGCATGGCCTCATGAAGAAGTACAAGCTTGAAGGACAACTTCGTTGGATAACGGCTCAGACTAACCGAGCTCGAAACGGTGAGCTTTACCGCTACATCGCCGATACAGGAGGTGCATTTGCTCAGCCTGCGTTCTACGAGGCGTTTGGGCTTACGGTGGTGGAAGCAATGACTTGCGGGCTTCCCACTTTCGCAACTTGCCACGGTGGTCCAGCGGAGATTATCGAGCACGGGCTATCGGGTTTCCACATCGATCCTTACCATCCCGAGCAAGCGGGTAACATTATGGCTGATTTCTTTCAACGTTGCAAGGAAGATCCAAACCACTGGAAGAAAGTATCAGATAATGGTCTCCAAAGGATTTACGAAAGGTAATTTACCAAAGCTAAACGTTTTATAGTTTATTATCTCTTAGTTACTTAAACCATATTATATTAAACTTGTTATGGGTTTTGTGTAGGTACACATGGAAGATATACTCTGAGAGACTAATGACACTAGCTGGTGTTTATGGTTTTTGGAAATACGTTTCGAAATTGGACCGTCGTGAGACTCGTCGATACCTTGAGATGTTCTACATTCTCAAATTCCGCGACTTGGTACACAATTCACACACACTTTTTCCTACTATATAATTAGCTAGCTCTCAAGGATCTCATTAAGACTAATGATTTTGTGCTTTCTTGGTTCTGTTTTTCAGGTGAAAACTGTTCCTTTAACCGCCGATGACTGATCCGGTTCGGCATTGGGTGTAAAGAAGAATAAAAGATTGGTTATGTTGTGTTGTTTGTAAGAAAAGAAAGACATTGTCGGATGGAGTTATTATACGAACTTGTTTGTTTTCATGGTACTTTGTGTGTTGTGTCATGTGTGTGAGACTGACATGTTGAAAAATAAGTCACGTGAAGTTTGTAGCTTACAATAAAAAGTCTTTGATGATATATTTCATTTCACATCTCCTTTCAAACTTCTAAGTATGTAACTAGATCGATTTCAACCATTGCAGCCGTTTTAGATATAATCCCATTATAGTATATCATTATTATCCAAGTGTTGGATATTCGTCTGAACGTTTAGTCTGAGACACACCGTTTATCAATACAAATATTCTACTAGATCATATACATTAATTTATCTCAACAGACAACAGTGCAAGTTTGTTGATTTGTTCAATTGAAAAGAAAAAAAGTACAAGATTGTTTTCAAAACAGAACTAAATAACTAATTATAGTATTGTCTATCTAATTAATAACTTGAACTTAATAGAGTTAAAAATGTAATTTCCTTTTGGATATTGCATTGAGAATCCAAAACAATTTTTTTTTTCTGTGAAACCATTAAAACCTAAATCGAAGCTTATTATGAAATTGATGGAGTAACAACATTTTTTAGAAAAAAGTTGGGAAATTACAACACATCGTCTTTAGCCACAGAGGAGTTGGTAGATATAAAATGCGCTGGTAAAGATTTGACTGGACACATTATGGGTCTTCTTCATTTTTAAAGAATTTATCACATTTATTGATAAATATCGAGATACACAATTGATGCGTGAGTGTATAATAATAATAATACAGATATTGTAAAGAAGAAGAAAAATACCTGACAGAGTAGAAGAGTGACAAAAGCAACTTTAATTGACCAATGAGAAAGGACACTCTCTCCGGTCAATTACTCGCTTCTCGTGTCGTGGAAAATGGTTCTCCCGATGCAATAAACATCAATCATCATTCGTTTTTACTCTTTTTTCTCTCTTTTTTTTTTTTCTCAAAACAAAAATATTCGCTAGAATATATTTTCTCGTCAGATCAATGCTTAACATTTATGATGAGTGTGAAAATTGAAATCTTTGTCAGATGGCTATTCCGAACAAAAAATTAGCTAAACAAGCTTTTATTCTCAAAGTCACCTTTGTTAGATTTCATTTTAGTATATTTCTGAATCTCGATATCTCAACTCTGTGAGATTGTTTAGTAAAACCAATAAATCCCGGAGCTCGAAATTCCACTTGAGCTGTTAAATTAAACTATTGCAAATCTTTATAATGTCCCCTCCACGCTAAAGCCAAATTTTGCTAATTTTTAAGTGAATCCTCCTAGTATTTTAGTTTTGTTTTACTCATTTTGTTAATGGGCATTAATTTAGGTTTTTAGTTTGTTAATGCGCTATAACTATAACTATGTGCTAATGTGCTATCGAGGACTAGATTTAAGATCCTAAAATTGTTGTTATTATTTTCTTTCTCTATATCTCCCACCACTCCAAGAAGGCGGGAACCAATCAAGAAATCACAATGTTATCTAGTTATAGCGCAAAACAGCTAGAGATTCTATCCAGTCCCCCAAAAATATTAAAGAAAATATGACACAAACATACAAAAAAATAACAATATGGACAGAATAATTTAAAGGACGATAACATGCATTAATAACCACAATAAGATTACACTTGGCATTATATAATAACGAACCAAATAAAACCATCCTCGGGCCAATGTCCTCTTGATCCGATTTTCAGACCAATATTTATACTAAAAACCATAAATAAAAATAAAGATAACTTCCTTCATTTTTATTTTTTGCTTATATCTAACACATTCGTTACTAAATAGTAGTCAACGGTTACAACTACTAGAGTTGACCGTAGGAATGAGCGAAGTAGGCAAGAGCTCCAACAAGTGGTGCATTGATGTAAGTAGCTGGCTCGGACTGCTCGTAGTCCGACCGTTCGTCCGGGAAGCGATCATGCTGGTCCGGACCACCAACGACTGCACCGACGAGGAAGTTAGGGTTTGGAGATTGAGAGTTCATGATGGAGAAGCCTTGGTGACATTGGATCTTGGCCGGGTGGCTTGCAACGCAAGGTAAGGAGGAGCCACGGTGGTGGATTCGCCGTGGGAATTTCGGACCGTAACCAACCATGTAGGACATTCTTAATGGGTTGTCTCCAAGTAGATAATCCACCTATTGATTAACAAGAAAATAATTATGAAGCATATTCTAAAAGTTATTTCAAAACTATACCCAAAACTCAATATAGGACCTGTCTTTTGGCGATGGAGCGGAGTCGACCGGGAGTATAGACGGAGCCACCGCAATGGACGACGGTTCTGGCGGAGGTTAAGTATTTGGCGTAGGTTAAAAGCAAGAACGATGTTGACGTCACGTATTGCATGTTGGCGTCTGCCATTTTAAATAATAAGCCACCTGCATATAAATGTTTAACATTCATAAGAAAAAAGATTATTCAATAAAATCACTTAATATTCATACAACTAATTTTGATTTTATTTCATATTCAGCGTTATATAATTAAAGACAGCTTTATCAAAAGAATATGACCCCGAAATAGAAAGTAATCAGCCAAAAAAACTACTCTTTTAATTTAAAAGAAATAAAAAAATATGGTTTCCGGAAAAGTGTCACATCACAGTAAGACATAACCATAAATGTAGAATCCCTAAGTTTTCTTTAGTGGAGGGGCAAAGATGTAAATTAGTGGAAGATGAGGGGGTAAAATGTAAGAACCTGGAGTATACTGAGTAGAAGAGAAAGGAGCTCCAGGAATAACAGAGCAAATGAAATTATCAGCATGACCTTTGTATTCATGAAGTGTCTTCAGATTCTGAACCAGAAACGCCTTCACACCACCAACAACAACAAAAAAAATCACAAATTACAAATTAGTTAAGGAGTTAGGACTCTTTTCAACAAAATTGGAGTTTTTGGAACATTTTTGTTTTGTTTAAGAAAAATATAAGGACCTTTGTAAGAAGAATTCTGGCTCCAGCGTGCTTGTTATCCCAACCAAAAGTGTTATCATACTCAGCAGCTCCAAGGACTTGTCCATTGGTTTTTATGTAATTTAAATATTTTAGATTCTTTGTCGCTTTTTGTAACCAAGCAGCTCCCCACAACAACTCATCCTGACCCAAAAAGAAAAAAAGAAAAAAATTAATTTCAACTTTTTTTCCCAAAAATCTTTGCTTTTCGAATTTGAGTAGAGAAGAAACCCATTTTCACCTGATAGCCAGAGTAAGAGCAGTAAAATGGACAAACATCTGGTTTCAGTCCTGCACTGTAAGTTCCTCTGTATCTGTCCGCAAATGCAAAAACCTTCAATTCCACACACACACACACAAAAAAACACTCTCAATCAGTTAATTTGAACGACTTTTTGTCTGAAAAAAAAAAAAAAAGAGTTTGTGGTTGTTTTTCTGGTTTTTTTTTTACCCTAATGGCTCGTTTGAGGAGGGTTTTGGAGTAAGAAGGATCAGATTTCCTGAAAACAATAGCAGCTGCGGCAAGAGCGGCGGCGGTTTCAGCGGCGACATCAGAACCAGGAGTGTTCTTGTCTACTTTAAACACACTTCTCAGTGTATCCATGTCTTCTGGTCTTTCCCAACAAGAATGGTCTTTGTTTGCATCACCAACTTGAACATAAATGGTGTCAGGACGTGAAGTGGCTTTGAGGAGATAATCTGTGGCCCAACGAATCGCAGCTCTAGCGTTTGGTAATTCGGATTTCATGAGACCACCGAATTCAATTACACTCCAAGAGAGCATTGTTGTTGTGAATGCCATTGGGAATCCGAATTTGATGTTGTCTCCTGCATCATAGTATCCTCCAACCAAGTCCACCTTCAAAATAACAAAAATAAAATAAAAATAAAAACCAATTCAGCACAAATTAGGGATTTTTCATTTTTCAAAAGAGGGCTTTTTGTTTTTTTCTCTGTTTTTTTATTCACCAAACCCCATTTTAATAAAGGTTGAATCTTTCAGGAAATTCATACAGAAATTAACCTACATTGTTGACAATCTTGAAATCTATCACTAACTAAGTAAACCCATTAAAAGAAAAACAGGGATTTTAGAAAGAGGGGGAAAAAAACAAAACCCTAATGTTATCCTCTGTTTTCTAAAACGCAAACCCATGAATAAAGGTTGAATCTTTAGACGAATATTGATACACAATCAACCTACATTGCTGAGATCTCTTAGTAAACAAGAAACCCAGTTCGTATTTTCCCTAAAACCAAACCGTAAATCTCGAAAAAAGAGAGAAGAGATTTAAGGAAAGTTGGCGGGGATTTACATGAAGAGCAGAGCCATCAGAGAGACCAGAGTCTCTTCTCCAAGTCATTCTCTGGTTGGAAGGAAGCTTCCCAGACCTTTGACCTTCAAAGAAGAGGATGGATTTGGTGAGAGCGTCTTTGTAGTTGTGCTTGGCGACGTGGTGACGATGGTGTTGGGTGTAGTAAAGAGAAGAAGAAGAAGAAGAAGAGTCGGAGAAGCCATTGCAGAGGAAGAAGAAGAAAGAGAGGAAAATGATGACTGTGAAGGCATAGGAAGAAGACGAAAAAGAAAAGCCAAAGAGGGCCATTTTCTCTGAGAGAGAAAGAGGGAGCTTCTATTAACCAATCAGCGAACAGATTGCAGAAGCTGCTTTGTGGGAAACAGAGGAAGTAGCTCTCTGCTCTTTATAGAGGGGAAGAAAGGTTTGTTTGTCTCTCTCCTCTAACTCTCTCTGTGGCTAGGTAAAAAGTTTTAACTACTCCTTTTGTGTTTCCCAGACGGTGAAAATGGGTAAGAGCTGAAGTTTTGGCTGTCAGAAGAAAGGAGATGTAGCGAAAAGTAAGAAATGACTAGTTGGATAATTTTTTGCCAATATCAGAATAAATGGAAAAAAGAGGGGTTTTCCTGGATAATACTTAAATTTAAGTCATCGTCTGTACTACTGTGCTTGTTTCGACTTGGGAGGATGGGGAAGCCCATTTGCAAGATTCATTTTGCTTCTGTATCTGATTTGATTTTATTATTCTTGCATGTATTTGATTACATATCTGAACATTTGGATAAGATTCGGTGCTTGTGAAGTTTGTAAAAGACAAAGCGATCTATTTGAAATACATTATATGTCATCTTTGTTTTATTACTACTAATTTGATTCGCTAAATATAAGCTGTATCAGTTTTGTTGGATTTAATTTTTGCGCATAGTGTGATGTCTTGTGAAATTACTTACCATATGTATGACACCATAAACTATATTTACCATATGTCTGTTGGAGTAAGCTTGAAGAAAGCTTAAGATGGAATACTTCCTAATCCTAAACCCGAGCTATGGAGAAAAGGAAAAGTGTGTTTAGGAAGTTGCGTAAATATAAAGAGTTTTCTATTAGGATTAGGATATGTGTTTCTTATATAAAGAGGTGTCAAGGTGTGACACAACTTATGAATTTTAGAGAGAGAATTAAGAGTTTAGAACTACGTGTTTGGCTTGATCCCTTCTAAAGGGTACGTAGGCAATCTTCTTTAGAAGGTGCAGTCTTTCTATATTTGGTATCAGAGCCAGGTTCAAAGAAAGTGGATCTGGAAAAGTGGGTGTGGGCATTACACAAGATGTGGGAAGAAAGCCCTCAAGAAGATGGAGGAGTCACGAGTTATGTGGTCCTTGGCTTGAAGGGGAGAATGTTGGATATCAATCCAAGTCCCACATCGGAATATTAGACAAGAAGTGTCTAATATATAAGTAATGTCCAACCTAACTAGTATGAGGCCTTTTGGGAGGAGCCCAATAACAAATCCGTGAGGGCTAAGATATATGGGCCCAAAGCGGACAATATCATACTAGTTAGAAGGTTGGACACGGGCTTAAAAGGCCCTTCAATGTCTTGATGAAAATAAATTATATTTTTTTATCACTTAAAATGTCTATGCTGATTTTGATCCACCACTTACGACACCACTAGAGCAACGTCACTATGGTAATAGTTTAATTTTTGTTTGATTTGATTTACTATTTGTCTTTTGCTGTCGATTTAATCTATACTTTTTAAGTTATAATACTATGAAACAGCTTAAATTGCTCTACCACTTGAATAACACCACTAGATCACCAACGTCGTTTTGGTTAATAGTCTAATTTTTGTTCGACTTAATTTACTAATATTTGTCTTTAATTGTCGATTTGATTTATACTTCAAGTTATAATATTATACACTTTAAATTGTCATACTAGATACACATTTGAGGGAAAAAATCTCTTAAGTATGGCTATTCACACACAATACAGTTTTTGATGATATGAGATTCGATTTAACCAAATGACGTTTACCGTTTGCTGAATATGACTGTTCTATTATGTATCACCTTTTTTAAAAGAAGAATGTCGCGATTTTTTTTTTATGCATCATAATTTCATAAGTTATGTATAGGAATATAGGATAGTCTAGAGAATTTGTTGAGCATTTTTTTAGTAGATTGTTTAATGATGATGAAATTTTCAATATGACTTTAGATATCAATCATTCCGCATACATGTGTGCATGTGACTAGCTTTTCATACGAATCTAAGATGAACGATGCCAGTGGCCATTATAACAATTATTAGAAACTACTAGTAGTTTTCTCTTTTAGTCGAATCATCCGTAACATATGGGCGTTAACTGCAGTGTTATGTTTTGTGCTGAAAAAGGTTATAATTATTTGAATAATAGTGTACGGTAAATGCGATACAGCAATGATTGTCATAACTTATAAGCAAGCCAATCACTTAATTAGTTAATTTACGGGAATTTTAAATAAACGTCCATGGCCCAAATTACATTGCAGATAAAAAATGATTCACTTTATCTAGAAAATTCTATATTAGTAATATTCTTAAAAAAAATCTCTAAAATTCTCTAGTTTCAAAATAAATTTCTTAAGATCATTAAAGGATCTAAAGTTTAACTTTCTATACATTTTATTGGGCCTCAAAAATTTTGTCGTTTTTATTTGATTATAAGACAAATGTGACGAAAGACAAAATTGATCAAATCAATCTAATTTAGCTGTAGCATAGTTTTCTTTTCCAATATAATTGAACATATTTTATTTTTAGTGGAGCTTTTCGTACAGTGATTGATTTTATAGATTAGTACTTTTACACCATGTTTCAGGTTTAATCTTCTAAAAATCCACATTTTTGTAGATTGTTCATTTTTTCTTTTAATACTTTTGTCTTTTTGTATACAGTGAATGCCAATTAACTTCTTTTTGAAAATTAATTTGCATTTCAGGTTGAATGAATTTTTGTGATCCTAAATGTCTGCGTGCTAACTCTACCTGTTGTGATCCCAAATGCATGTGTGCCATGGGTTGCTAAGACTATTTGTTGTGAACGATATTCGTCGATCAAACCTATTCCTAAATCCTAATGAAGCTGAACCCCATATTAATGGTTGTCCTTCATTATTTTGTACTACTATCCATCATGCTTTTGTTTGATGCATTTCTAATTGATATATTGCATCAAAACTACATTTAAGATTCAACTGTATCTCTAATTTCCCGTTGCCATGATTCATGAATCTTGCTGATTATTATGAGGCATGGGATTTACACGAATTTTGTCGAAATGATAAAAAAAAAAAAAAAAAACTCCAATAATAATAATAACATTTTAATAGTCGAAATCAAACGAGCATTAACCACCCTCTACTCTTCGAGTAAACTAAGCACACTAAGCACATGTGGATAATGTTGTTCAAAATTTTGAACAAATTGATATACTAGTATTTACGGTCCTTAACTTTTCAGCTACTTCCGGTAATGGTTCCTCTAATCTAACCGATCTACCACCT